>JABTTQ020000270.1:0-50000 GCA_016081115.2 Rehmannia glutinosa
AATTAAGATTAAAATAATCAACAAGAGTTCAATTAATCTACTTCCAAAACCCGAAAATCACAAGAAATTTAGCTACCCATTATAAATAAACAACTCATAGACAAATTGTTCATCTTCATAAGAAACTAAAATGAAAGATTAAAGCACAAAGAATGAGAAAACTTAGGAAATGGATAATCTCTCGATTAATCTTCAATGCTCAAGCTCCGATTCGACCCGATTCTTCCTTTGATTCTTCCTTGATGAAATTGATGTGTTTCTTGTGTTCTTAGGTGTATTCATGACCTTTCCTCCATACCCTAGATCAAGCCTCCCATGTATGTATTTATAGCCCTCAAAAGTTCAATAAAAAGGTGAGGAACATAGGAATTTCCGCCTTAGGCGCAAGGGCGCCCAAAAATTTCCCAAAAATGATCCGCCGGGTGCAGAGCAGCCCACTTGAAATTTCATATGGCAATGACCAGACAGCTGCAGGCCCGACCGAGTTTTTCACCCATAAAATGTTGGAATTTGCTTTTAAGACCTTCTTCAAAGTTGTAGCTCTATCTCTTAGCTTTCCATATCCACTTGAATCATCTAAATATCAATTTTGTAGAGAGAGTTATGGCCAAAATACTAAATGCTGCCAGTGATGGAAATTTCGGACGCAGCGTTTGGACGTTTCTTCAAATCAATCTCTCGTTGTTTGCTCGTTTATACTTATTTTGATACACGATTCATTACTATGACTATAAACTTACTCTCAACATGGCTTGGCTACTCAAATGACTCAAAATCTCAAAAATAACACAAAACTCAAGTCTAGGAAGCCCAAATCATTGGTATAAAACCAAGTGAACAAATACCCCAAACTTAAATCGTTGGTCATTCCGGTCAACACTTTTAAAAACAAGACAAAACATGACTGGGAGTAATGAAAAGTTGAATGCACAACAACTCCATAAAATTTTGTATTGTTCATCATAGGTATCAAGCAATGAATTAACCAAGCCTCAAACATCTAACATAGAGCACATATTAAAGAAATCATGGTAAATGCTAAGAATTACACCTCACAAAGATCAAGTGTATACTCTCATCTCGAATGAATATAGGACGTGTTAACGCTCAATTCAATTCAATATTGCGGCAGAATTACCATAGGCTTGCAAATCGTCTCATATCTCCGCCACTAGGATGTATGCAAAATTGTGAATCAAAAAGGACTTTTTCCTTTGGTTGTAATGAAGGCTCTTTGGTTGAGGTAGAAAAATATGGATAGAGTGACTCAAACTCGAGCGTATAGACCGGTGAGCATATAATTCATCTACATTAAAGCTCAATATGCTACTCAAATCACCTCTCATTTTCACCAACTCTTCTTATCTCCATCCCCTTTATTTTGTAAACTCAACCATTCACATTACAATTCTTAACCTCCAAGTTCATTCAAAGAAAACTCATTCATCGAACTATTTTTTTTTTTTTACTCTTATATGAGTTTTCAACATTTCATATCTCCTTTTTCTTTCTCTTTTGTTCTCATCAACCAACTCTAACACCACCTTCTAACATTTTGGTTTCACCCATTCACCCTTATTCAATCCCTTTACTCAATGCTATACACTCAAGTGTTGGGTAAAAGATTTATCAAGTTAAGGCTTGAATTGTGACTATCAAAAATTAGGCAATAGGCTCAAGTTGGCTAACTAGAGATTTCAATATCATCATTAGGTAAGCAAAAGGCTTGAAGGGCTAACAAAATGGCCTTTGATCATTTTCACATTCGCATACAACATGTGACCTTGATAGAGATACGTGAGCAAGTTCTAGAATTCTAACAACATGAATAATACACTCAAATTAACAACAAGATTGCATAGGATGAAAGCAAGTAAAGGCTCAAAAGCTCACGGAGGCTTGCAAATACGTAATTCAAAGCATCAAACCATGTTCTCAATATCCACATGCTCAATATCATCTATTCACGGCTCAATCAACTCATACTCAACACCCAATCAAAACAATACAAATTTTTTCAAAAATATAAGCATCAAGTCTCGTCGCACACGGCCAACTCACTCCTTAAAATCTATGAAAACAATAAACGTGATAAAGCGTAAAAGTGCTTCGATGCAAATGCAACCTAAAATGCTTTACATGCAATCGTATGGAAACACACAAAATGCACATTTTTTTCACACACATTTCATATCAAAATAACTATCTCTCCCCCAAACTTAAATGAAATTATATCGCACGTAAGAGAAGATAGAATTTCAATATAAACCCGTGTGGATTGGACCTGATTTATTATGGGGGTGGTGGCGGTTCGTGGCCTCTCTCGGCGTCTCCTCCGCACGGCTGCCCGTGTGTAGGGCCGTAGCAATATCTCAATTCCTCAATCATGCACGGATCGTGCATTCACGCATGCCCTGCCCGTGTGTGGCTGCGAAGTAAAATCAGGTAATTTTCTTTTTTTATAAAGAAAACGAAAAAAAAAAAAAAAAAAAATCACACCACAAACTGTTGGGTTGCCTCCCAACAAGCGCTATATTTAACGTCTTTAGCTCGCCTTTGTTAATTTTGATTTGTACCACCTTTGAATGCATATATTAGTTGTTTTGGATCGTGGTCAAGAACCGTTTTTGCTCTGTTTGCATCTAGTAATACATACTTGGGATCTCCAAGCAAGTACAGGAGTCCTGGTGTTGGAACATTTTGATCTGGGTTATGCTCATGTTGTCCGTGCGTGTACGCATATTCCGTGCTTGTCTCATTATGGAATAGTTTTCTTATATCATGCACGCAATGCACGGGCGTACACACATGGTTCGTGTGTTCCTTGTCCTGTTTTTGCTCCTTTTCGGTACCACACACGGGCTGAAAATGCATAAACACACAATCCGTGTTTGGTTCCGAACTTTCTTGCTTTTCCAGGATCTTCATCTTCTCGTATTCTGCATCGCGATCATTTGATGAATGACACTAGATTGTTCCTTCGAGTTGGCTCAGTGGTGCTTAAAAATCGCTCTTTTGATGTTGCCCACCAACTATTGTAACTAATTGGCCCATTTGAGTCTCGAGATTTTTCAATTGTGAATCCATAGTATTGCCAATTGTGTCAATTGCAACTTCATCTTGTCCATCTTTGCTTCGTTTTTGGTAAGGCTATTTCTCATTTCCTCATGAATAAATTTATTTGACTCATAAATGAAGTCGTTTGATTCATGAATGAAATGAGGGCGTTTCCAAAGATGGTTTTGCCTCTTCCATCCGAATAGGTGCACCTATACCAATTCAAAGAAACAAATCAAGCATTGTAGAAGTAGAATTTACAAAAGAAAAATGAAAAAAATAAAAAAATGTCTAAATTAAGAATAATTCTATCGCAATATTAGCACCAAAAATTGTATTAGTCCTCTTAAAAGAACGGTGCCAAAAACTTGTTCGCCTTATTTTTAGCTTCACCGCAAGTGTACGGTGTAGTTTATAGAAGAATAGGGTAAGCAAGGTCGTATCCACGGAGACTAATAAATTAATGCGCTAAGTATTGAACTAAGATAGCCTTATTTTTATTTAGATGATCAAAATTGAATGATTGTTGTGGAAGAAAAGACAAGAATAACCACAAAAACACAAGATGAAAATAATAGTGGAATTATCAAGGAAATGAAATGGATTCCGGGTTATGGTTTCAATTAATATTCCTCTTGTTTTACAATTTAATCAAAGCCAAAGTTATTATCAATACACTTATAAGACGATCACATGCGGTATTTTATCCTCCATCTCGAGATGTATATAAAGTGTAGATTGAAATATCTATGCTAGTATCTCTACTCAACATAAGATACACAACTCCCAAATGCACAAAAGATCAAATATCCTCACAAATATTCACAAACCTCTCGATTATGCAAATATTCATGTCAAGTACTCAAGATCTAATATTGAAACTCATCTCTCGAATTATGAATCAATATATCAAACATGTTAAATCATTGGTCAAATGATAAAACAAGAATAAGAACAAAGTACTCAAATAGGCTTCAAGACAATAACTTCAATTAAGATTAAAATAATCAACAAGTGTTCAATTAATCTACTTCCAAAACCCGGAAATCACAAGAAATTTAGCTACCCATTATAAATAAACAACTCATAGACAAATTGTTCATCTTCATAAGAAACTAAAATGAAAGATTAAAGCACAAAGAATGAGAAAACTTAGGAAATGGATAATCTCTCGATTAATCTTCAATCCTCAAGCTCCAATTCGACCCGATTCTTCCCTTGATTCTTCCTTGATGAAATTGATGTGTTTTTGTGTTCTTGGGTGTATTCGGCCCTTTCCTCCATACCCTAGATCAAGCCTCCCATGTATGTATTTATAGCCCCTCAAAAGTTCAATAAAAAGGTGAGGAACATAGGAATTTCCGCCCGAGAGAAAGCGCTGCAGCACGGGGATGAGCTGCGGCGCCTAGCAATTTCCCAAAATGATCCATGGCATGACACTTATCCACATGGAAGCTGCAAGTACTGACCGAGTATTTCACCCACAAAATGTTAGAATATGCTTTTGAGACCTTCTTCAAAGTTTTAGCTCTATCTCGTGGCTTTCCATAGCCACTTGAATCATCTCAATATCAATTTTGTAGAGAGAGTTATGGCCAAAATACGAAACGCTGCCAAAGTGATGGAAATTTGGACGCGCGTTTGGACGTTTCTTCAAATCAATCTCTCGTTGTTTGCTCGTTTGTACTTCTTTTGATACACGATTCATTACTATGACTATAAACTCAATATAATTGGCTCTCAACATGGCTTGGTTACTCAAATGACTCAAAATACTCAAAAACAACACAAAACTCAAGTCTAGGAAGCCCAAATCATTGGTATAAAACCAAGTGAAGTGAGCAGTGAGGTCGACCGGTCGACCACCTTAAAAAATTATCAGTCTCTTTTTCTGTTTCAAAACTCAACTTCGACATGGGTTTCCTATAGGGTGACCAAATCGAACACGAGATTTAAATGTTGTCCAATTTTTGTCGAAAATAAACTTCAAGAAATACTCCAAAAAATTAGTAAAAACATTTTAGAACGATCGAGTATTTGGACAATTTTTAGAAATATTGTTTTAGTGTAAAAACACAGTTAAACAAAATCATCAAAATTATGATAAAAATATTTGTCTAACAAACTCCCCCTTTTTGATGATTACAAACCAGAACAATTTTAAGAGGTTGATTTTGAAAACAAAACAAATTTTCCGGTAAACAATAACTATCCGTTTTGAGCGACAATAATACATGCATAATAGACATAAGGATGAGAGTAAAGATTTTCAAAAACATTTTGCAAAAGCTCCCCTTTCAACATGCACATCAAGATAAATATAGAAGCAAACAAAAAAAGCTAAAAGCTTAGCTTTTACAATGGAAACTTGAATATAATGAGCTTAGAAGCTCCCCCTGTCAAAAAGACATTATCAAACAAGTATAAAAGTCCATAACACATCAAATGGACTAAGTATGATACACAACTTTTGGCTATTAGGAGCCACAACTTATAGGAACATTTTCAAAAGAACATTTATAATCCGCTAAGATTTGTTTCATCCAAAGAAGTTGAGTACAACAAAAGGCCGCGGAAATATATTCGACTTCGGCCGTTGAAAGTGAAACACAATTTTGTTTCTTTGAAAACCAAGATACTAGGCAACCGCCTAAAAATTGACATAATCCGAATCACTATATCCTTTAAGAGAAAATTTTCCATTCTTTAGATAAAATAAACCATATTGAATAGTGCCTTTCAAATATCGAAAAATCCTTTTAACGGCACTCATATGAGATTCTTTGGGATTTCTTTGAAAACGAGCACATAGGCATACAACATGAAGAATATCCGGTCTACTTGCGGTTAAATAAAGTTTACTACCAATCATACCTCGATACTTGGATTCATCAATGACTTGCCTTTTTCATCTTTATCTAACTTGACGTTGGTTGCCATAGGAGTAGCGACGGTTCTTCCTTCTTCAATGTTGAACTTCTTCAAAAGTTCATTTGTATACTTTGATTGTGAAATGTAAATACCTTCTTGGCATTGCTTAATTTGAAGTCCAAGGAAGAAATTTAGCTCCCCCATCATACTCATCTCGAATTCACCTTGCATTAACTTAGAAAATTTCTTGCACAAGTATTCATTAGTAGCACCAAATATAATATCATCAACATAAATTTGCACTAATAAGCAATCTTGCCCTTTTACAAAAATAAAGAGAGTAGTAGTATCAACTTTACCTCTTGTAAATCCATTTTGTAAAAAAAAAGAGCTAAGTCTATCATACCATGCACGGAGTGCTTATTTTAAACCATATAAGGCCTTCTTAAGTTCATAAACATTATTTGGCCTAGAAAAATTTTCAAACCCCAGAGGTTGTTTTACATAGACTTCGTCTTGAATAAAACCATTTAAAAATACGGATTTAACATCCATTTGGTAAAGCTTGAAAATTTAAAACAAGAATATGCAAGTAAAATACGAATAGCTTCTAAACGTGCTACGGTGCAAAAGTTTCATCATAATCAATACCTTCGTCTTGACAATAACCTTGAGCTACTAACCTTGCTTTATTTCGAACAATATTGCCTTGGTCATCGAGTTTGTTTCCGAAATACCCATTTTGTACCAATAATTATTTGTGATGGAGGACAAGGTACCAATTCCCAAATATCATTTCTTTCAAATTGATTCAACTCATCTTTCATTTATAAAAACCATTCATCATCTTCAATAACTTCCTTAGCATTTTTAGGCTCTTTTTGAGATATAAGAGTTTTCTCGGCAAATTTTCTTCTAGTCATTACTTTATCAAGGGGATCACCAATAATGAGATATTTTGGGTGATCTCCTTAAATTTCAATGCCACGAGAAGATCCGAAATATCACATTTGTCTTCTTGAGGAATATTTGAGGTTAAAGGTTGATCATTTTGAGCATTATTTTGAACAATAGGTTCAATAACATCCTCTTCATCACTATCATCATTGGGTATCCTTTCAATACCAAGCTTCATTGAATTTGACATTGATAGATTCTTCAACAACCATACTAATCTTATTGTAAACCCGATATGCTTTGCTCTTGATAGAGTACCCCATAAATATTCCTTCATCGGCCTTAGGATCAAGTTTATCTAATTGATCCTTAGTATTCAAAATAAAACACTTACATCCAAATATTTTGAAATAACTAATATTTGGAGTTCTTTCTTTCCAAAGCTCATACGATGTTTTATTCAATTCAGACGAAGATAAACATGATTAATAACATAGCATGCGGTACTTACGACTTCGGCCCAAAAATATTTTGGAAGTGAGAATTCATTGAGCATAGACCGACTCATTTCTTGAAGTGTTCGATTCTTCCTTTCGGCTACTCCATTTTGTTTAGGTGTTCTTGGAGCCGAAAAATTATGAGCATATTCTTTGGTTTCACAAAAGACTCTAAATTCACCATCAAATTCACCACCTCGATCACTTCGAATAAACTTGATAGCATCTTCTTTTTCATTTTCAATAAGTCTACACAACTTAATAAACTCATTAACGGCATCGCTTTTATTTGCAATAAAAATAGCCCAAGTATATCTAGAAAAATCATCGACTATAACAAATGTATAATGTTGTCCACTTAAACTAGTCGTACCAATATCCCCATACAAATCAAGGTGAAGTAATTTTGTGGAAATTTCATTTTTGGGCTTAAAACTATTTTTAACTAATTTGTTCTTTTGACAAGTGTCACATAAGCCAAGATTTTCAAAATTCAATTTGGGTAGTACTTTTACATGTTGGTTTTTGTAAATAGTTTGCAAATTTTGTATCCAACATGTCCAAGCCGCCTATGCCATAAACTAGTTAAATCATTATTGGCGACAAGACAAGAAACATTTGACTAACCAAATCACTTGTGCAAATTTTGTAAAGATTACCTTTTCTATTTGCTTCACAAACAATTTCATCATTTTAATAATAAGGCATTTATCTTTGTTGAAAATAACATTATAATTTGAATCACAAAGTTGGCTAACACTTATCAAATTAAACTTAAGCCCCTTCAACATAAAGAACATTACTAAGAGAGAATGAAGAGTTACCAATTTCTCTATTTCCAATAATTCTTCCTTTGCCATTCCCGAACATGACCATACCCTATTCTTAGAGCTTGATGTTGGTAAAAGTTCTCTCCTTCCGGTCATATGGCGCGAACACCGCTGTCCATGAGCCATTTTAAATCCTCCATTTGAGTTATAGCCCCTATTACCTACAAATGAATTATTTTTAGGTACCCTATAACTTTGGGGTCTATGGGGGGTTAGTCTTGAGACCTTTGGGTCTCCAATAGTAGCTAAAATTATTTTTTAATTTACAATGAGTAGCATAATATCCAACTTTACCACAATAAAAACAAATAAGATTGTGGGAACTACTAGCACGTACGAAAGTCGGACCTTGGTCATTTTCCTTGAAAGCATTTTGAAAAGGTTTGTAACCAAGTCCTAATTTTGAATGCTCACCTCTTTGTGCATCTAGAATTTTTGTAACTTTATCCGTGCTTAAATTAAATCGATGCACATCTTTTTTTAAATGTTCAATATCATTTGTGAGCGATTGTTTCTCGATTTCAAGAGTACGGACTTTTGTAAGAGTAATAACATAAGCTTTATCAAGAGATTCATAAGAAGTAAATAATTTATCCTTTTCAAATTTAAGCTCTTTATGCTCCTTTTTCAAAGTCTTGTATTTTACAATCAAATTTGAAATTCATTTTGCAATTCATCAAAATCACCTTGTAATTCATCAACTAAAGAGGGGGTTGAAGAATTAGAGAGTACCTCATTATTTTCATCGTCTATGGCCATGAGACCCTGTTCGGTTTCTCCTTATTCGTCGGATGTAGCAAGAAGTTCATCCCAAGTTTTGACATTCGCGTTTAGAGCCTTCTTTTTCAGAAAAGGCTTTTTCTTCTTTTGCACTTCTTCCGCAAGTTTCGGGCAATCGGCTATGTAATGCCCGAATTTCCCGCATTTGAAACATGAATTGTCTCTTGGCTTTCTTGCTTTATTATTATTAACATACTTTGCAAATTTTCGAACAAGAGTCGCCATTTCTTTTTGTCATCTTCATTAGTAGTATAATATGAAATATTTGAAGAAGATCTAAGCCTTTAGGAAGATTTTGCATACCCGGTTTAGTGGTGGATGGTTGGGGATTTTTTATCTCCTTAAGATAGACTTCATAAATGATGAGATTTCTCACGAGCTCATCGAACTTGAGTGTTTCGAGGTTTTGTGCTTCCATGATAGCCGTTACTTTCTCGGACCATGACCCGGGAAGAGCATTCAAGACTTTGGTCACTTTATCTTCTTCGGATATGACTTTCCCGAGTGCCACAAGAGGATTGACAATGTTGTCAAGTCTTTCCACCATTTTTGATATGCTTTCACTATCATGCATATTGAAATTTTCAAAGTCTTTAACAAGCATGGTTTTTCTTGCTTGCTTAACTTTCTTAGTACCCACATAGATGGTTTCCAATTTTCCCATACATCATGTGCCGACCTTATTCCTCTTATGCGATTGTATTCAGTGGCGGTGAGTGAACAATGTAAAATATTCAAACCCTTACCGTTTAGGGAGAAAGCCTTCTTGTCGGCATCATCGAATTCTTTGAAACTTTTGGGGGCCAAGGAGCCATCCTCCAATTTCTTTGTTGGTTGAGCTATGCCTTCAATAACTGTATTCCATATATCGAACCCGCACTCTTGAAGAAAGCACTCCATTCGATCATTCTAAAATGCATAGTTGTTGGCGTCAAAAAGCTATGGCTTGTTGGTGGAGGTGCGGTGGTGAAGAAGCTTTCATTTGTAGCCATGGATCTTCTATTTACTCGCAAAGATTAAACGAGCTTGCCAAAGAGTTTGGCTATGATACCACTTGTAAGTCCAGTGGCTACAATAATCTAGAATGGGGGTGAATAGATTATGCCGATTTTCCGAATTATGCCCTCTTTTTTGAAAGTGAAGATGGAAGCAAAATGTAAGTGCGAGAAAATAAACAACACTCGATGATTTATAGTAGTTCAACTCACCTAGGGCCTAATCTACTACCACCCCGGTATATCCGAAGTGGATTTCAAATAGAAAAAAGAATTTTATTAATAGTTACCACAACTATTACACTTTCACCTTTGAAGAGCACCACACTCTTCTTACAACACCTTTAAGGAGATTACCACAATTTTCCTTCACCTATGAAGAGTACCACACTCTTCAACACCTAAGATCACCCAAGTGTGCTCTTACCACAAAAACAACAACAATGATATCTTGTTTTGGATGAGTGACAAAATTCAAGATTACAACTCGATAATGAAGTATACAAACTTTGAGTGCAAGTGTAATCAAGAATAAAAACGTAGACCTCAAAATGTGCAAGTGCAAGAGCTTAGGCTATTACAACAAGAAATGTGACAATGAAGAACAAATGTTTGCTTGTATGTATTTGCCTCGTGAAAGTGGTCGGTAGAGCTAGGAGAGTTTGACATCAAGTACCGTATAAGTCAACAATTAAGGCTCAAATTCTAGCCGATTTCGTCAATGAAACACCAATGGTAGAAGAAACGACCCAAAATAAGGTGGCATGGCTTCTCCATGTGGATGGCTCGTCTTTGGCTGTTGGAGGAGGAGTTGGGATTCTTTTACAGGGTCCAGACTCGTTTGAGGTAGAGGTCACTTTGAAACTTGATTTCGAAGTTACCAATAATGAGGCTGAGTATGAGGTTTTGATTGTAGGAATGAAGTTGGCACAAAGATGCAATGTTAAAAGGCTCATAAAGATATATCGACTCTCGCCTAGTAGCCATATGGAAGGCACTTTTGAAGCAAAAGACAAATCCATGTCGATTACTTGAGCAAGGCCAGGAGGACTTAGGAGCAACTTTGAAGTTTTCCGATTACACCAAATTCCTAGGGAGGAAAATGAACAAGCTAATTTTTGGCTCATTTTGCTAGTGCGGTCATCGGAATGGGTTAGAAAGGTAGTTGTGTTGGTAGTGAAGCACCCCGAGGTGAAATTTGAAGTCGACCACTTTTGATTAATTTTCAAAGAAAATTTTAGTACTTCATATCGGGTCCAAATGAATTAGATCGAGGGACTCAAGGAATTCTTGAAATCGGGCACACTACTAGCGGATCTAGGGAAATCAAGGAGAATCTGAGACTAGGGCGCCCATATTCGAGATAATAAGGAAGATATGTATAAGAGGTCATTTGGAGGCCTATTACTAAAGTGTCATCTCAGAGCGTGCAATATGTAATGCAAGAAATACATGAAGGGGCTAGGAAATCACTAGGAAGGCCGGTCACTTGCCCAAAAATACTAAGCGCAAGGGTACTTTTGGCCTAGTGTCATGAAAGACATCGCTTGTCGAGTTTGCAAAAAAGTGTGAGAATCAAATCGGACCCATCAATCGGCTACTCATCTTGAGGTAATCCCTATAGCATGTCCTTTAAATCAATGGGGAGTAGACATTTTGGGTCCTTTTTCCAATAGCAAAAGCACAGAAAAAAATTGTTATAGTGGCAGTGGAGTATTTCACGAAGTGGGTCGAGGCCGAGGCAATGACTAGGATATCGGAGGCAGAGGTGATTGACTTTATTTGGAAAAATATTATAAGTCAATTTGGGTACCCCAGAACCCTCATAACGGGACTCAATTTCAAGAAAGAAATGTCTGAGTTTGGTGCGAAGAAATCAAGATTAAGTAAAACTTTACTACTGTGGGAAACCCTCAAGCTAATGAGAAGACAAGAGGTAGCAATAGGATTATATTGCAAAGCACCTAAAATCAAGATTGGGTGCGGTCAAGACATATTGGGTGGAGGAGCACCCTGGGGTCCTTTGGGCCTATAGAACTACGCCAATGACCTCCACGGGAGAAACACCCTTTGGGTTAGTGTATGGTTCCGAGGCTATCATCTCTATGGAAATTGGATAAGCCTCCCATAGGGTTGCCCACTATAATACCGTACAGAATGAAGAAGGCCGACTGCTTGATTTAGAAACAATTGAAGAAAAGAGAGATAGAGCTCTTGTACAAATACAAGCAACCAAAGGAAGGATGCGGGTTGCATATGATAAACGAGTACATGAGAGAAACTTCCAAGTAGGAGACCTAGTATTGAAAAATGTGGAGGTGTCAAAACATGTGGGAAAGCTCGAAGCAAATTGGGAAGGGCCATTTAAAGTGACTAAGATTTTAAAAAGAGGTACCTATAGGCTTGAAAGCATGGAAGGGAAAGAGCTTCCAAGGCCTTGGAATATTCACAATTTGCATAAGTTTTACACTTAGGTGTTTTGAATTTTCTAAATTTTATAACCTGTTTTGAATGTATATAAAGTAAAGAGGGCGAAGTAAAGAGACCCTATTTTGCATCAAATCAGTCCAACAAATTTTAAATACGGAAACAACTGGAAAAAATTGTAGCACGAAAAAAGAAGCCACTCGCGAGGCGAGCATAAAAACTACCTAGCGAGGCGAGCTATAGATTAAAGCCGAAAACATTCTCGAAAAAAAGATCGTGGCACTAAAGGAGTCCACTCGTGATGTGAGCTATGAAAAGCAACCCCAAAGAAGGCGAGCCTTGAATTAAAGCCAAAACGATCGAAAAAGATTGTGGCACAAAGGAGACCACTCGCGAGGTGAGCTATGAAAAGCTACCACAACAGGCGAGCCCCGAATAAAGCCAAAGAGGATCTCGAAAAAGATTGTGGCATAAAAAGAAGCCACGCACGAGGTAAGATATAAAAAACCACCAAATGAGGCGAGCTATGGATTAAAGCCGAAAATGATCTCGAAAAAGATCGTGGCACAAAAAGAGGCCCCTCGCGAGGTGAGCTATGAAAAGTAACCCTAACGAGGCAAGCCTTGAACTAAAGGCAAAAACGATCGAAAAATATCGTGGCACAAAGGGAGGCCACTCGCGAGGTGAGCTATAAAAAGCTACCCCCTGTGAGGCGGGCCCGAATTAAAGCCAAAGACAATCTAAAAATATCGTGGCATAAAAAGAAGCCACCTACGAGGTGAGCTATAAGAAGCCACCCGAGGCGAGCTACAAATTAAAACCAAAGACGATCCGAAAAAGATAAGCTATAAGTTATGCATAAAAGAACGATTTAAAAGCTTCATCTTAAGAGACAACCACATACATTGAAAAGAATGAGGCAAAAGCCTTGAGAAATATTCATTAACAAAATAAGACAACAGGGTTACATACAAAAAGTGACCCTAACGCCAAGCAAAAAAGAAACCATATACATGTTTTTACAAAACGAGAGGCTAATCACATAAAGCCTACACATCTGGAGCCTCATTTTGGACATCAGTGGGATCAGGAGGACGCACAAATTCAAGGATATGCGAGCGCATTAAATCAGTGAACTCACTGGTTTCTTCCTCATGAACGACACCCGGAGAGTCGCCTCCAACCATAACCTTGCCATCGGGACAATCACCTTTAGTCTTTTCAAGGTCATCCACTCGGACGGGATCCAATTTCTTGAGGTGAAATCCTCCTTATAAGCTCCATCACTAATGCCAGTCCTTGCAACACTCGAACTGTCGAAAAGGTACACCGATGCATGGCAAGCGACCAAATTCTCATAGGAGTACAAGCCAAAAAAGGACATCACACCTTCGAGACGAGATCACTTGATAGCGGCGAGGTACTCCTCTAAAGCAATATATTCTTGATACCCTCGCGCACGGCCTAGGTCATATGATTCTTATCGCTCGGAGACATGTAGTTTCCTAACTTCACCTAAATCGAGGCAAGCTTTGGAAAGGTGCTTAGTGAGCTCTTGCACTTGGGATTTCAATGAAGAGATCTTTTTCAAGGATTGTTGTTGAACCCGCTCGGTGGCCTCGCGTCGAGCCTTCTCAATGGCCTTCGCTTTCTCGAGCTCTACCTCTTCCATTTTCTTGGTGACTTGTTCCAAAGCTCGACTTTGTTCCTCGTAAGTCACCCTCCAATTGGTGGCGCAAAGTGAGATATGGTGTAGGAGGGCATTATTCTAAAAAAAGAGATCGCATTAGAAGAATATGTAAGGGAACCAAGAAAAGAAAAGCAAAAACAAAATAAAATATAAATATTGTGAAGTTGTTGTGGGCAATAAGCTCCTCCAAATGAGTAAAGTCAAACGACATCAAGGCAAATTGGTCAGTCTCAAGGATGGTATGTTTGTAGAGCTCGAAAGGATCTTCCCCCGCATGACTCTCCAAAACCGAGCTACAACCATTGTTCGCCCAGTTGGGGACCTTCCGAGGAAGAGAAGCGTTAAAAGTATTGGAGATAATCTGGGAGTACGGCTTCGCTCGGCCTTGCATAGGGAAGATAGTTGATTCTCACACATCGACATCACGCGAGCTACTCATCCATATCTTGCTCAATGGATAGGTCTGCTTCATCTTGATGCGAGGCCTCTTGCTTGAGGGGCCATCCTTCGGCTCCCAGTCTTTGGAGCTCGAGCGCTTGTTCTTTTGGGACTTGTGGGACTTGTCCTTGGGAATTTTTTCCTTGAGCACTGGACTCTTTCCCTTAGCCTCAAAGACCTCGTGAACAGTCATTTGGTGCGAGGGTGTGGACTGTTTGGGGTGCGGAGGGTCCCATGGCTTCCGGAGGGGGGATGAGGGGGCTCACCTTGAACTTCGAATGGACATCATCCAATAGAGGAAGCCCAATGTGTGAGCCGGGGTACGGATGGAGATTGGATTTAGGAACCGGAGGAGGACGATCTTTACGATGGGCGAGCAAAGCCTCCTTTTTCTCTTTCGGGTTCTTTGTAATCACGAATTGCGAACCGCCATGTCGCTAAAAAGGAAATAAAATTCATAAATATAATCTAGTAGAAAAAAGTTAAAAGAAGGATATGAAAATTACCCAAAGTTAAAGATATCGGCCGGGCGGGGCTAAGGTTCGCGAGAGAAAGTACTTCCTCGTTTAGAAGCTTGCTAGCCACGAACCAAGATCTAAGGAGCTTGGTATTCACGAAGTCCTCATCCAAAGTAGTTGGGCAAGAGAGTGATGACGGGGTTTAGTAACTTTCCATTCTAAAGGAAGTGCCCAAGAGGCCTCTATTGGAGCTTGAATGTAGACAAATTTCTCCTTCTAGGGCCATACCGAGGTGGAAAGAAGGTGAAGTAACATTTTGCTAGGCTTGGGCGAGATGTAGAAAAGTCGTTTTCACTAGTATTCGAGAACAAATTAATGGAGTTCAAAAAACAAAAATTTGAAAGAATCACTCTTTTTCAAAATATCGCATTAGGACTATGAAGCCCAAGAGGTGACGATATGCATTAGGAACTAATTGGGTGGGACAAACACCAAGCCCAGCGAGAAGGTTTGAAAGAGGGGTGCCATAGGAAACCTCAGGGCCGGCCTCTAAGCTATGGAGATGAAAAGAAAAACAACGGGGAAGCTTTATCTATCCTATCATTTGTACCCGAAAGGATTATTTGGTAGCTCTCGGGTATGAAAAACTTATCCATTAAGTTCGCTAACTCATTTTCTCAAACCATAGAGCGAGCGAACAAAGCCCGGCGTGCAACAACAAACTCTAAGTCATGGTGCGTCTCATTTTCCTCGTGGCGCGACCCTGGGTAGGCCGAGAGTGGGGATCTGTGTGAAAGGGTAAGGCCCTAACAACCCTAAGAGGGCTAACATTCAAAGGGGGACTAGATCTAAGGTCACCCCCAGTAGCGAGGCTAGATTCGGAGCTCGAGCTAAAACTACCCGAGCTGGAACTCAAAGAGAAGGTGGAAGCTTTCGAGATCATTATTATGAAATTTCTTAAATAAATATACACAATTAATAGCAAGCATGAAGCAAATTGAAGCTACCTCGAGGAGAAGGAGAGCTGAAATAAACGGCGGAAAACCTTGATGGGAGGAGAGCCCTAAGCTCGCGGTGACCTACGGGAGTATTTACGGTTCTAAAGTTGAAAGGTAAAAATGACAATCAAAAGGGCATCCCTTAAATATATAGAGATGAGCGGGAAGATCGAGCGGTGAGGATATTGTGGCTTTTTCGAATTCAACAATCAGCATTTAAAGTTACTTTTTGTAATTTATTACAAAATTAACTATGGGAGTAATGATATACCTAGTATTATATTTACCATATTGACCCTGATAGTCGCCCAAAAAGGACCCGAGATTGAGAAGACACGACCTTGAACGAGGCCATCAAGAGTCTCCCAAAGTCTAACAAGGACCCTACCCATAGCCAAACGGCTCGGGTTCCGAGGTGACCGGACCAGCTGCACGGCGAGCCCAAACGGAGGTCTCAATGACTCGACATCCGGCCTCCCAAATGTGGTGGCTCACTAACCGAGGCCCATCGACCCATTGTGAGGTGAGGCCTTAAAGACCGACATGTGGATATCTTCCTTGATGTGACTACTATATAGAAGGAGATCTTTGACACGTGGAATAGGCCGTCACGAATCGTATGGCCTATCAAGACCGAAATCTATAAATACCGCACTTTGGACCGAAATCGGGTATCTTATAATTATGTTATCACCTCATTTCTTGATTCATTTGTGACCTAACCAATGTCTGCATCGACTTAAGCATCGGAAGATCTTAGTGGGAACCCTCCCAACTAGCCTAATGTGTGTTTTTTTACTGGTCCTCGAACAAAGTACTTAGGCTCCAAGCGAATCGCACCGACCAAGTACATTTGATTATTAATACCCAAATCAAAAGCATAAAAACTTTTCAAAATAAAGATCCAAACAATTTCACACCCTTGATTTGCTTTCCATTTTTGGGTCGTGGGTACAAGCTAGTAAAATATTTAGATTTGATGAAGAATTTCATCCCAAGTGAATGATATATAAACTGCAGTTAGAAAAAGGGGGATGAATCATGACTTTCTTCAATTGAAAAAGGGCCATATTATTATCACAAAGGGTGCAGCACCAAAATAAGAAAACAAACAAAAATCATTCACTTTCACCCATTTACCCAGCAAAATAATTACATGCACAAAGTAGAAAATATGAATATTTACCGTATACAGATTCCTAAATTGTATGGGCATGATAGGAACTTTACACGGTTACACCTATATAGATTTAAATTTGGTTAAAGGGAAGATAAAGTGTTATATTGTCAACTGAAGAAAGATTGCTCATTATCAGATTTCACCTCTCTGCTAAGTGCTAAAGACAGTGACTTATTATGGAGTGAAGCCTTAGAAAACAACAACAAAGAGAGTGTGTTTATACACACTTAAAAAAAAAAAAAAAAAAAGATTCAACTTTTTCCATAAAAGTTTGAGGAATATAAAGATCTTTATTTGAACCATCACTATATTTATAGATTTTCTTTTGGTAATTAAGAGTGGTTTACTTGTTAAGCCTATAAAAGTGGATAAAGATTCAAACTTTAATAAAATATAAATGTACCCTTCAACATTTAATTACGCACAATCCACAGAGAGACTTTTAGCTAGAAACTACATGTAAAG
This sequence comes from Rehmannia glutinosa, assembly GCA_016081115.2. NCBI lineage: Eukaryota > Viridiplantae > Streptophyta > Magnoliopsida > Lamiales > Orobanchaceae > Rehmannia > Rehmannia glutinosa. The sequence continues at coordinate 17,584 of JABTTQ020000270.1, forward strand.
ATACTTTTTGTTTAATAATTGGGTTTGAACTTATGCCCGACTAGTCTTAAGATGGGATAGTTAGAGTTAAATTAGGTCCAACTCTTCTCTTGTCAAATTGATCCGGGACAAGAGCATATAAATATGTTCATGCCTTAAATTAAACCAACACAACCTGAAAAAAAAACAGAGGCGGATGACTATCCTCCCGGAATCCTCCCTGTAGAGATACTTATTTGTACGTATACATGGAGAAAATTGATATAATCCTAGTCGGCTAAAATGCTAAATTGTAATTTTAGTCTTATAACTAGAAAAGTACATTAAATTGGTCGGGTTAGCCCACTTGGCGAAGAGAACATTGGGCCAAGCCTTGGGTTTACAATATTATAGCCCAACCCAACTCTATCAACTCGTCTTAGGAGTTAGTGTTGTGACTCTACCTATGACTATAGGGGGTTGGAACTAATGGTCCCACGTAAATCGGGATTTGTAAAAGAGTCTTGTAACTTTTAAAAGACCACCGATTTTCAGTGTTTAGGTCGCGAAATTGAAAAATTTGTCGGAAAAATCATCATGTGCACATTTCTAGCCAATCAATTGATATTAAAAAAAACAATTTCGTTTATCTAGACTTCTCCTCAGTGAGTTGACATGTTGCGATAAAAATTCAGGAAAAAATCTAATTCGAATGATATCTATATAAACAAAATTAGTTTTTATATCAACAAATTTGGCCGCAATGTGGACACGTAGATTTTTCTTAAGTGTTTTTAATTTTTGGTGATCAGACGATTGAAATCGATAATTTTTAATAGTTGCGGGAGTTGTTCATAAATAATGATTTCTACATTACCATTATTGCTAACCCTTTAAATTTTAATACAATGACTAAAATTGCAGTTTAGCCAATCAGAGAGAGAAAACTGTGAAGTGAGAGCTGTAATCTATTGTAGTATTGTTGCAGAAGGGCTATTAGTATCAGAACCTTGTCAGATTGCTCTTTTAACTTTTTCCCTCTTCAAATAATTCTCCATTTTCTCTCACAAATGCATTAGCATGCATTATTTACACAATTCTCTCTCTCTCACACACACACACACACATTTGCAGAGCTCCATGGCAGAACGATGTGATTGAACATTACAACAAAGTCATAGCCTGCAACTCTTCTTTTCTCTCTTCACATTTTTCCACATCTTTTATGGTGTGGTAGCAATTATATTACCCTTCTTCTACTACCCTCTTTCGCTCTTATCTATGCTCTGTTAGCCTCTGATACCATTATTATACCTTTCAAAACTGTTTAATCACATCCCATTTCATTTTTCAGCTTGTCTTAAGTCAAAAAGATGAGTTTTCATTATTCTTTTTATGGGTTGAGGGTTTCATGATTTAAAAGAGTTTGGTCTATTTATTCATGGGTTGTGATTGGTACTGTAAACATGGCTAATTCTTGGAAAAGAATTGTTCTTGTTGGATTTCTTGCAGTGTGCTTGAGCTTTGCCCCTGTGGATTGTGATGAAGGTGAGTTTTTTCTTACTCTTTGGCTTATTAGAGCATGGGCTTAGAGTTTAGTTTTTAGTTATAAAATTATGGGATAATTACAAAGCAACCCCTGAGGTTTGGGCTAATTACAAAAAAAAAAAAAGGAGAGATATTTCAGAATTGCACAAAGTCTCGTAGCTTTGATTATGTGTTAAATTTAAGGAGGTAATTGTAATATTTTTACAAATATTAGGAGGCTTTTGAAATGGTTCCTCCTTATGAAGGAGTAAAATGTAAGACGGAATCAAAGCATAAGTAGATTTTTGTAATATTTAAAAGTTTCTGGAGTTTTTGTAATTAGCCCGAACCTCAGGTTTTTTGGTAATTATCCCTTAAATTATTGATTAACATTTTAGAAGAATTTTGGTTCTGTTTTGTCTTTTTCATAATTCTGTCTAGGACCTTGCTTTACTATCATAATCAAGTCATTTTCTCCATTAGACCTTTTGTTTTGTATTATTTCTAAGTAGATAGATAAAAATTACAGTCTCAGTGATGATTTTTTGTGAATTAATGTGAAAAAGGGACTATTTTGCTGGAGTTAAAGAAGTCATTTAGAGATGTGGACAATGTGCTATATGACTGGACTGACTCATCATCTTCAGATTGCTGTGTGTGGAGAGGGGTCACGTGTGATAATGTCACCTTCAATGTGGTTGCACTGTAAATTTCTGTTTTTGGGGGCTAAAAAGTTATTTTTCTTGAGTTTTGGTAGTTGAAGATTTGATCTTTTCTTTAATTTGTGTACTTATGTCTGTTTAATGCAGTAATCTCTCGAATTTGAATCTTGATGGAGAAATTTCACCTGCCATAGGCCAGCTTAAAGCCCTTATCTCCATGTAAATTCACTCCTTTTTTCTTAATTTATTTATGAGATAATTACAAAAAAATCCTGAGGTTCGGGCTAATTACAAAAAAAAAACACTCAGGTTTTTAAAATTGCAATAAAAAAAACCTTGTGGTTGATTCGGTCTTACATTTTAAAAAAACCCTCTAATGTTTATAGAATTATTATAATTACCCCCTTATATTTAAGGCATAATATCAAACTTGATTTTTTCTTTTTTTCTTTTTTTGTAATTTTGGAACATCTCTAGAACTTATTGTAATTAGACCAAACATCAGGGAGTTTTTTGTAATTAATTATCCCTTTATTTATTAATTTTTCCATAAATTTTGCATTTGATATTTTTAGCCCGTTACCAAATAAATGATTTTTGTGTGTATTTAAAATCAGTGATTTAAGGGGGAATCGGCTTTCTGGACAGATCCCAGATGAGATTGGGGACTGCTCAGCTTTGATAAGCTTGTAAGTTCATTCTTGATTTATCAACTGCCTCATGAATGTTATGCAAATATAGTGTAGCATTAATTTAGCTCTTTATTTATTGGACTATTTTGAGATTAGTAAATTTCCATAATCATCAGGGACTTGTCATTTAATGAGCTCTATGGAGATATTCCCTTCTCAATTTCAAAGCTGAAGCAACTAGAGAATTTGTAAGTTTAAAGCAATTTGCATTTTAAGTCGTGCTTCACTATTACCATTTGTTTGCCTTGATTTTTTGTGTATTTGTGCTGTATATAGTTCTAATTTTAATTTCTTTGCACAGGATTTTGAAAAATAACCAGTTGATTGGTCCAATCCCCTCGACGCTTTCTCAGATACCTAACTTGAAAATTTTGTGAGTAATAATGGTGTTTCTCCATTTCTTTTGGTTTTATTTTGATCATGCATGAGGTAAAATCTAAGTACTTTCAAATTCATTGATCTCTAGGGACTTGGCTCATAACAAGTTGAGTGGGGAAATACCAAGACTAATTTATTGGAATGAAGTTCTACAATATCTGTGAGTTACATATTTACGATCCGAAATATAGCTCCCTTATATATAAATAAATTTGCAATGTACATTATGATACTAGAACTTTATTGCTTTCCAAACAGGGGTTGCGGAGTAACAAACTAGAAGGTACCCTCTCTCCCGATATGTGTCAGCTAACGGGATTGTGGTACTTGTAAGTTTTCTATCACTGTCCTCTTCACTTTGAAGCTGCCTAAGTGATGCACTTAAAGAAGGGATAATTTCAAAAACCTTTGTTTTTTTTTTGTAATTAATCCTAACCTCAGGGTAGTTTTGTAATTATCCCTTTAATGAATTTGCTGACTGTACTTGATTTTGCCATTTTGCAGTGATGTTAGAAATAATAGCTTGAGTGGTTCAATACCTGAAAATATCGGCAATTGCACTGCCTTCCAGGTTCTGTATGTACCTTAAAACCAATACCGTGAAAGGAATTTAAGAAGTCTTTGTCATTGTTAAGCTAATAACAATTTTCTATGCATGTTAGGGATTTGTCGTATAACAATTTTACTGGCGAGATACCGTTCAACATCGGATTTCTCCAAATTGCTACCTTGTATGTGTATTCTATCTATCACTTGAGCAAATTTAGACTGAAATATATGTGATGGTAATTGCATTCTGGTGTGTATTAGGTCCTTGCAAAGTAACAGGTTTTCTGGGCAAATCCCATCAGTTATTGGCTTGATGCAAGCACTTGCAGTGTTGTAAGTAGTTCTTAGTTTCAGTTACTTTAAGGGTTAATTACAAAATGTACCCTTGTGGTTTGACCTAATTACAAATAAATCCAGCTAACTTTCACGATTAGAAAAAAATACACCTGAGGTTCTATCTTGTCTAACATTTACCCCCTTGATAAGCAAAAAATCATTTCAAAATCACCCCTCATATTTATAAAAATATTACAGTTTGTCCCTTAATTTTAACACTGAATCAAATCTCGGGAACTTTTTGTAATTTTGAACATTAGCTGGGTATTTTTAAATTGGTCCTTGATGTTTTCTTCTCTCCAGAGATCTAAGTGGCAACATGTTGAGTGGAACAATCCCTCCAATTCTCGGAAATTTAACTTACACTGAGAAACTGTAAGAATTTTAAATTTGATTAGGTTCTCTTATTTGACTTAGAAGTGTATTTGAGTAAATTTTTTGCTTTACCTTTTCTTTTCTATTCTATTCTATTAGATTAAACTATTAGTAGTTGCGTCATGTACGATATAACTGCAAATCAAACTCTCATGCTATTATTGCATTATTTGCTAAGTTTGTTTACCTAAAATCATCCTCTCTTGAAGGTATCTGCATGGAAACAAGCTAACGGGTCCATTCCTGCTGAGCTAGGAAATATGTCGAAGCTCCATTATCTGTATAACTCATTTCCACTATATTTATAACTCATTTCCACTATATATTATAATGTTGTGTAACTGGCTTCTTTTTTTTTTCTTTTCAGGGAATTAAATGATAATCTTCTCACCGGGCATATTCCACGGAACTAGGGAAACTCACAGATTTGTTTGACCTGTATGTTTTTTCTTCAATAATTTTCTCATATTAATACTTATGAATCTGCACACTTAATCTATTCTTATCATAACAGAAATGTAGCCAACAACCACTTGGAGGGGCGTATACCGGACAATCTTAGCTCTTGTACAAATCTAAATAGCCTGTGAGCATCTTACATTTTCTAGCATTCTTTTTCTGTTAAACGGTTGTTTCTTTCAGATGTATCAATTACTTTTAGCGTTTGATGACAGCAATGTGCACGGAAATAAATTGAACGGTACTATCCCACCGTCATTTCAAAAGCTGGAAAGCATGACTTATCTGTGAGTTCCATATGTTATTTCAAGTTCCTTTTTGCAGTTTACAGCTATTGTGCATTTTCAAATTTTTCTGTGAATATAAATTCTGGTTTTGATCGCCTTCTTTAGGAATTTGTCCTCCAACAATCTCAAAGGCCCGATTCCAATTGAGCTATCACGCATTGGTAATCTGGACACTTTGTAAGTGCTTGGCTTGCTGTTAATCTAAATTGCATATTTGGTCCACTAACTTATACCAAGTTGCAGTTTTTAATGACATTAGCATATTGAATGATTTTTCATTTCTATATGCACGGGTTGAAATACCCAAAATTTGGGAGAAATTCCGGTTGATTTCGCAATTGCCGACAAAGATTGGACTCAATGTGCAACCAATTAGAAGTTACTATCCTCTTTTGCCACACCCCTAATTTGGTGGATGAAAGTGTAACTCGGTATAAGTTAGTGGACCAATTATGCAACTTAGCCTTGCATTACTTTAAAATTCTAATATTACTTTTCTTCTTTCTTGTTGGAACAGAGACCTCTCGAATAATAGGATCAGCGGTCATATGCCGTCCTCTATTGGTGACTTGGAACATCTTCTTAAACTGTGAGTGCTTATTATCCCAAATTTATTTATTTGTGTATCCTTTTGTATCTAACTTTCTTCAGCTATTGAACAGGAACTTAAGTAATAATGATTTGACTGGGTTCATACCTGCCGAGTTCGGTAACTTGAGAAGCGTTATGGACATGTAAGGAATTAAGCTACACGATGAATGAGTTTGAATTCTCCCCCTTTTTTAATAGATCAAGTGGCAATTTTCTGAATACGCTCTTTCCTTGCAGCGATCTTTCAAATAACCATCTCTCCGGTCCAATTCCTCAGGAACTTGGTCAGCTACAAAATGTCTTCTTGCTGTAAGAACTCCGTTTGTGAGAGACTTTCACAAGGCTAAACAATTTCTTCTTTTCTACCTATGTAGTAGCTAATAGGGATAGTTACTAAAAAACACTGAGCTTCTAATTACAAAAAATCCAGAGATTTTTTGAAAATTGCAAAGATTCCCCTTGAGGTTTGATTTCGTCTTGCATTTTCCCCTTCATAAGCAAAAAGACATTTCAAAACACCCTTACATTTATAAAAATATTACAGTTAGCCCCTTAAGTTTAAGACATAAACAAACATGATGGTTTTTGTAATTAGCCCAAACCTAGGGGTATATTTGTAATTATGCCTAATTAATATGTTCATGTCTTAACGACAAGTTAAGCTACGATCTTGCAAATTATTGACAGGAAGCTGGAGAACAACAGTATATCTGGTGACGTAATGTCGCTTGCCAGTTGCCTCAGTCTTACACTGCTGTATGTTCTCATTCAAACGTCACTTAACTTGTGATGTATGATAATAACTATGTTTTTTATGAATTTGATCGTATTGTCTCTTTGCAGAAATGTATCATACAACAATCTTGCTGGTTATATTCCTACAGGAAATAACTTCTCGAGGTTTTCACCAGATAGGTGGTCCCATCTCTGCTTTGCTGCTTTCTTGATTTAGATATTTAATCAAATGTTGTAATAAACTTTTTCCCTTCAGCTTCTTAGGAAATCCAGGTCTTTGTGGGTACTGGCTCAAATCTTCTTGCTATGCTCGTCGTCCTTCTGACCGAGGTGAGTTTAGGGCTGATGTTCTTAGCGTTAATTACAAAAACTACCCCTTAGGTGTAGCTTAATTACAGAAAAACCCAGTTGTCTTTTAAAATTACAAATACAAATACCGCATGACATTTGTTTTCAGCTTACAAAATTGCACCCTCTAGAGGCCTCAAGGGGTTATTTGTTAGGTAACTGTAAACCTCAACGGGGTATTTGTAATTTTGAAATATAACTGGATTTTTTTTTGTAATTAGACTAAACTTTAGGGGTAGTTTTTGTAATTATCCCATTTTCTTATGGATTGTTGTGCTTGTGATGTCTGATGTACGCTAATTTTGGTGATAACATTTTTACGTGTTTATATGTCCAGTTACAATATCTAAAGCAGCTATACTCGGAATCGCTCTGGGTGGCCTCGTTATTCTTCTCATGATCTTAATTGCAGTTTGGCGACCGCACAACCAAAAACCATTTATAGAAGGAACACTTGACAAACCAGGTGCATTAATAGTTATCATCTCTACTTTTTATTGACAGACATTGTGGCTCTTAGATTTACATCTACTTTTAGGGATAATTACGAAAAATGCCGCTGAGGTTTGAGCTAATAACCAAAAAACCCATAAGTTTTTGAAAATTACAAAATCCCATTGAGATTTGATTTTGTATGATACTTTGCCCCCTTCATAAGCAAAAACATTTCAAACACCTTCTTTATATTTGTAAAAATGTTATAGTTGTCTCCTTTTTAACCTGAGGTTGTTTTTGCAATTTTGAAACTTTTCTGGTTTTTTTTTTTGTAATTACCCTAAACTTTGGGTAGTTTTTGTAATTGTTCCTCTAATTTATTTTAAAGGTCTGAGTTTGGCAGAAAATAGATGCAATTATTTTCATTTATTTACTTGATCAACTCGAAACGATGATAACGAAGCTCAATTATGAATCTGACTAGCTGATGTTTCTGTGAGAGAATGCCCCTCTTTCTATTGTCACTTTAATTCGTCTATATCTGAAAGGGATAGGATAATTACAAAAACTACCCATGAGGTTAGGGTTAATTACAAAAAAACCCAAAGATTGTTTTAAAATTACCAAAAACCCCTTGAGGTTTGGTTGTGTGTTAAATGTAATGGGTAAATGCAATATTTTTACAAATGTAAGGGGTGTTGAAAAGTTTTTGCTTATGTACAATCAAAACTCATGTTTTTTTGTAATTTTCAAAAATCTGTGGTTTATTTTTTGTAATAAACCCAAACTTCAGGTGTAGTTTTGTAATTATCCCTATCCGAAATGTTCAGTTTAGCTCACTCGAAATATATTTCATCTCCTCATGGTTTCATGTTTTGAAGATGCAGTCTGTTACAAGCCTCCAAAGCTTGTTATCCTTAACATGAACATGGCACTTCACGTATATGAAGACATTATGCGGATGACCGAAAATCTGAGCGAGAAATATATAATCGGTTATGGAGCATCAAGTACCGTGTATAAATGCGTCCTCAAAAACTGCAAGCCTGTCGCGGTTAAGAAACTCTATTCTCACTACCCACATTGTCTGAAAGAATTCGAAACAGAATTAGAGACCGTTGGCAGCATTAAACATCGCAACCTAGTAAGTCTCCAAGGATATTCCCTTTCGCCATCCGGAAATCTTCTATTTTATGACTACATGGAAAATGGAAGCCTCTGGGACCTCCTTCATGGTGAGTATTTTTTTGAAGGGTTAATTATATAAAGGGATAATTAACAAAAGTACCCTTGAGGTGACCTATTTACAAAGAAACACAACTAACTTTTAAAATTACGAAAAATATGTCTCGGGTTTGATTCAGTGTTAAAATTAAGGGGTAAATTGTAATATTTTTATAAATATGAGGGGAGTTTGAATTTTTTTGTTTATGAAGTGGGACTCAACGGGATCTTTTGTTATTTTGAATTTAGCTGGGTTTTTTGTAATTAGGTCAAACCTCAAGGGTACATTTTGTAATTAACCGTTATAAAACTACCCTTATCTTTTAGTCTCCTTACTAAAAAACACACTTATCTTTCAAGAAGGGGCATTTTGTCATGTAAATACAATCGTCAAGGGGGGTGTTTGTGACACTTTAAGGGGGTTATTTGTAATTCTGAAGGATAATTGAAGTGTTTTGTAACTAAACCAAATTTATGGGGTAGTTTTTGTAATTATCCATTTACTGTATGTAAAAAGCTTTCAATTGTGGCTTTTTGGTGCTTCTCTTTTGTGACATTTTCATTGATAAATGCTCTGCTTTTCAGGAACTTATACTAAGAAGAAGAAGCTTGACTGGGAAACTCGTCTCAGTATTGCATTCGGTGCTGCACAAGGGCTTGCGTATCTGCACCACGATTGTAGCCCACGCATAATTCACAGAGACGTTAAGTCGTCTAACATTTTACTGGACAAGGATTACGAGGCCCATCTTACTGATTTTGGCATTGCCAAGAGCTTATGCGCATCTAAAACTCATACTTCTACTTATGTTATTGGAACCATTGGTTACATTGATCCTGAATATGCTCGTACTTCTCGTCTCACGGAGAAGTCCGATGTCTACAGCTATGGAGTTGTTCTTCTCGAATTGCTCACTGGAAAGAAAGCGATCGATAATGAATCCAATCTCCATCACCTAGTGAGTTCTCTATAGTTTTAGTTAATTATAATAACTACCCCTAAACTTTAGTTTAATTACAAAAAAAAAAAACCAGTTTTCTTTTAAAGTTACAAATACATGACGTTTTTTTTTTTCAAATTGCAAAAAATACCCCGGAGGTTAATTTTGTCTAACATTTACCCTTTCATAAGGAAAAAACCATTTCAAAATCTCCCTTCATATTTATAAAAATATTACAGTTTATCCCTTAATTTTAACACTGAACCAAACCTCAAGAGTAGTTTTTGTAATTTTGAAAGTTAGCTGGTGTTTTTTTTGTAATCAGGCCTTACCTTAAGGGTACATTTTGTAATTACACCTATTCTCTTTATGCCACTTTACATAACCTGGGGTTAAATTAGCAAAATGATTCAAATACCATTGTAAATAATATCAATCATGTAATGGGGCATGACATGATTAAGCAACTATCTCAACTCATCGCCGTCTCATCTTATTTTCTATGCAAGTTGCATGGAAAAAGCTGTGATGATGATTGTTTTGAAATTTCATCTTATCTCTCATTCTATGAAGGTTGTGTCGGGAAGGCTTCCGGCGTAACTTTGCTTTTTGTGTGAATTTTGTAGTGTTAATTAATTTTAGACAATTAATAGACACTATAAACTTCACACCACCATCCCACATAGTGGGATAAGGTGCGATTCATGATGATGATTAAAATACCATTGTCTTCCTAATGTTCTGAAACTTCTAAATTGATGAAACTTCGAGATAATAAATAATTGATGTCCTTCTTTTGTTGCAGATACTGACTAAGGCAGCAAACAATGCGGTAATGGATACCGTTGATCCTGAGATCTCGAAACATGCAAAGACCTCGGAGAAGTGAAGAAGGTTTTTCAGCTTGCTCTTTTATGCACCAAGAGACAACCATCAGAAAGGCCGACCATGCACGAAGTGGTTCGTGTTCTTTTAGCCCTTGTGCCGTCTCCAGAAGAAGCTAAATCGTTCACTCCTATGGCGTCTGCTCAAATTCCGTCCACGAAATCGAAGTGTTATATGGATGAGTATGCCAATCTCAAAACTCCTCACTTGGTCAATTGTTCATCCATGAGTACCTCAGATGCTCAATTATTTCTAAAATTTGGAGAAGTAATTTCTCAGAATAGTTATTGAAGTGTGCCCATGATGTAGTAACTAGATAGGAATATCAGGAATGTTATAAAAAAATGAAAATTGATTATTGTAGTATAATATAGATGTAGTACTAGTTATTGTTGTGGTTAGTAAGGTGCAATGTATGGACAGGCTTTTTGGCCATCAGAATTAAAAGCTTTGTAGCCAATTCATGTGTTGTGTTTTTGTGTACATTTTGATTTTTGTGGAGTAGGGTCTTTTGATACTATAGGGTTTCAGGGACCACTGAGATGGACATATTTATCAGATGTTGGCTCGCAATATTAGGCAGTTGGAGAGCTGCATTTTTGTACATTGCAATAATTTCTAGTGGACCTGAGTTTGAAGGTGTTAGAAAATAAGCAGATATATATATGCACATAGTCACATAATAAGGAATTGATAATACTTTTCAATTTGGTAGAGAAGAAATTCGTCGATTCACCTTTTGTTAGCCCAGTGTCTTGATAGGCTGCATTCTACAGTCTATCAAATCAATGACTTGAATATAGGTCGATTTCTCCACTCCGTGCTTCACTCCACTTGATGTGAATACTGCTAGAGCTCCCACAACTATTCAACACTTTAAACCCTCGAAGACCTTGAGTAGTGATTCTCCAAGAAGAAACGTAGAGAGAAAATAATTATGTATGAGATATCATTTTGTGAAAATAACGTGTAACTTAGGAATATGGGAGAGATAATCTTATAATTGTAATATATTTTTGAGTCCCCGCCATAATCGAATCCTACCATATTATATGCAATCTCAAGATGTATACTAATCGATTAAGGATCCTTTGATTTGACACAATCTTTCCTAAATAAGAATATATGTATGCAATTTTCCAATATCTCCCACTCATACATATCTGATTCGACTTATTAGAAGCACACTCCATTCTCATCTCATGTACCTTCTTTTATACATGGTGTGCGACCAAGCAAAGAGCGAAAAGTAACAAATGAGGAGAGTTATACTAAGTCATCACCCACTAACATAACTATACAACTCATTAGACTCATTATGTACCCCAACTATATGGTCGTATCAAATCAAGCATCTCTAACCCCTCAATGGATAGAGCATGCTAGACCTCTCGATATGTATGTATGCTCGTGACTATGTCAAAACAAATTTTAACTTAGTCGGTCGGACATGAGTCATAGAACATAGAGTGTTACCAACTTAGTTTTCCTCGACATCTTATGTCAATCATCATGGTCTTGATAGCTTTTCTAGTCACGCCGATAGATCGAAACAATCTTGGTCATTGACGATGATAAAGTAGCATCATCAAGCTTACACATCATGATAAAGTCCGAGTCCCAAAGGGCACTAATCAACACGGTAAGAGCTCACACAGTGATGAAGCAAGGATCCATTTAGTCACTCATCTTAGAAGGTCATCGCAAAACACATGTAGTATGGATACATGCTATGATAAATCTCCCACTCAATTTGGGCATGTTATGCTCTAAACATCATATGTGTCTTGTCTCAGAGGTTTACAGTCGCTCATCCGGCGTCGACCACCACGATTCTGATTCTGGTCGGTTCTACAACGTATTCTAAAATTCGCATACTCAGCTACAAACATACTTTTATGAAGTTTGGATGTACTCCATATTTGATCAAGTATGATCGCATCTTGGTCTCATGCCAAGGCGACCACGATTAAGCTTTTGGCCTTTCATGTTGGTCCTAGTGTGAAGGCGATCAATCTCATCCCTCTTATTGGTGTAAACATGATCAATTAGTCTCATCTTGCTCGCCACCAAATCACCAAGGCGATTATCAGGTGTGAGTGGGTCAATCTAAGTCCCAGTGACATTATCAATCATTAAACACAAAAAACACAAACAAATTGATAAGAACGAAAAATCTTATTAACCAATAAACTGTTCATCTGAGACCCAAACTCAAATTCTACGGTCTCATACTTCTAACATGCTTTTGGAACACGTCTCTACGCAAATGCTTAGTAAAATGATCAACGAATATATCGCTAGTAGGGATACGCCCAATAACTATTTGACCTTGTGCAACACTCTATCGAATAAAGTGATATCTAGTATCGATATGCTTGGTCATCCCCGTGATACTTGGGATCCTTAAGCATACACTAGTGCGGATGTATTGTAACAATGGACAACAAGCGCATCATCTAACATGTTTAGAATGCGGGAAAGCAATCATCTCAACCAGATTGCCTCTTGGACTGCTAACTTACAAGAAACATATTCAACTTCCATCGTGGATAAAGAAATACAAGGCTGGTTCTTACTACACCAAGTGATAGCAGCGCCTTTCAATAAGAATGCATATCCTGATGTGGATTTGCATTCATCTTTATCCGCTGATCCATCGACATCGTTGTACCCAACCAACTACAAAATCACTTGTCCCTTTAAATATCTAATTATCCTCTTGACTGCAGCCAAATGAGCGTGTCCATGATTACTTTGATATCTGCTCACCGTCCCAACTGCAAAACATAGGTCTGTTTGAATACACATCATTGTGTACATCAGACTCCCTATCGCATTTGCATATGGCACTTTAGCCATGCATTCCTTTTCTTCGTATGTTTTTGGGCTTAAATCTTTGCTTAGAACGCAAGTCTTTTCCATGGGTGTGTTAATAGGTTTGACATTATGAATATGAATCCTTTCTAGAATCCTATTCATGCAAGTCTCTTGAGACAAACTCAATAATTTCCTAGAACGGTCTCGGTGCATCCTAACACCAAGTACGTATTTTGCTTCTCACATGTCCTTCATCTCAAATGTAGAGGACAACCACTATTGTGCGGCGACAATCATCTCCATGTCATTTCCAACTAATAAAATATCATCCACATACAGTGGGAAAATCAATAATTTTCTCTCACTTCTCTTGACATACACACAGTGGTTTGCTTCGATCATCGTAAAGCCTATTGAGGTGATAACGCGATGAAATTGATGGTACCACTGTCTGGATGATTGTTTCAGTCCGTAAATGGAACTCTTTAAGCGACATACTTTGCGCTCTTGTCTCTTCTGTTGAAATCATTTAGGTTGATCCATAAAGATCTATTCATCCAGTTCTCCATTGAGAGATGTTGTTTTCATATCCATCTGAAATAGTTTATGATCAAGGTGGTGAAAATAGCTAAAATGAGGTGAATTGAGGCAAACCTCACCATCGGGAAGAATGTCTCTTCGTAGTCTACACCCTCTCTTTAAGTATACTCCTTCGCCAAAATATGAGCTTTATATTTGTCGATCGACCCATCTGCCTTGCGCTTGACCTTAAGAACGAATTTGTTCCCAATGGTCTTGCGTCTAGGTGGAAAACCAACTAGCCCCCAAACTTGGTTTTTAGCCATCAAGCTCAATCGCTCATCTACAAGCCCCTCTCGAATTGCACTTGAATATAGGTTGTCCTTCACTCCGTGTTTTACTCCACTTGATGTGAGTACTACTAAAGCACCCACAACTATTCCACACCTTAAACACTCGAAGACCTTGTGTAGTGATTCTCCAAGAAGAAACATGAGATAATTTTTTTATGTATGAGATATCCTTTTGTGAAAATAAAGTGTAACTTAGGAATATGAGAGAGATCATCTTATAATTGTAAGATATCTCAATCCATGCTATAATCGAATCCTATCATATTATATGCAATCCCAATATACATATACTAATCAATTAAGGATCATTTGATTTGGCACAATCTAGGAAGATGTGAATGCAATTTTCCAATAGAGAGTATTACTACTATTTTTATTTTTGAATTCTATGTAGTTTGAGAATGGGTTTTGTCTTGTTTTTTGATTTTGTCCATGAGCTATCCATTTCTCAATGTGTTTTACCAAAATATGACATTTTTTCTGGAATTTCCTCTTATATAATTGTAAGTGGATTTAGATTAATGGACTAAGATTTCTTTGGCCCAACTAACTATATTTTGCCCACTTCTGCATTGTCAGGCCCAAAACAAAATCTTATAAGTTTAATCTTCGGGCTGAGTGCATCCCATTATTTGCCAGCCCAAAATAGGTTGACACATTATAAAATAGACCAGAGAAAGGCCATTTTCTTTTTATGAGCAAGGCCTTTGATCCACAAATTGACATAATTCCAAAATCAAATGCACTGTCCATAGTTTAGCCAAGTCGGTAGCCTAATAATGGTGATTCATTATTATGATATACGTTGTCTTAACCAAAAGGCGCATAAATCTCATACTTAACGAGTAAAAAAACCAAAAAAAAGTAAGCCCTTGGCGGGCAGTTGACAAGCGGGCAATTGACGTGTCACGTACGGTATTTGTTGAAAGGTATACAACAATTTTTTAGTAGCTTGCGTGAGGCGGTGCCTTGATTTAGATCCAGTGAGGATTTTATTTCTTCTAAAAAGTTTTAAATTTTTTTTTTTTTCAGATTTTATTTTTCTTAGGGTTTATATTTGTTTTTTTAGGGTTTATTTTGTTTCTTGGGTTTATTTTTAATTGATTTGAGTTTTTAGGATTTTTAGTTTTTTTAGGGTTTATTTTTTTATTTTTGGGTTTATTTTTATTTTTCGGGTTTTATTCTTCATGGTTCATGTTTTTAGAGTTTATTTTTGTTTCTTCATGGTTCATTATTATTTTTAAATTTATTTTCATGGTTCATGTTCTCAAGACGGAGCTCTTAGAAGGTTCATCTCACTGGATTTAGATCAGTAAGAAATCTCACAAGAGACTTGCTCCAATTTTTAATGCTCTAACACTTTTTTTTTTTTTTCTTTCAATTTTCCAAATTTCCAAGAATTGTTTACTTTAATAAATTCTGACTTTGTTTTATTTCTTATAATGGATTTCAAGCAAGTTTGATTGAGTTAACAACTGACTATAGCAAATAATTGCTTATAATTAAATAGTAATAATAATAATAGCGAGAGAATGTACCTGAGTTAGAGGATTGAAGAGCAAATTTCATTTTACTTCTTGTTATAATTATAATTCTAAATTATATTGATCTAAATTTATTTAAGCAACAATGAGGTATTCTATTTCAAATATTAATATGAATTTGAAATGAAGTAAATATAATTCTCTCATTTTTAAAATTTAAGTTTTACTGATACATAGTTAGAATTATCCAATTGTCCATGAACTATTATCCATAGACTGAAAGAAGGTTGGCGTAACACGCCTAAAACCCTTTTAGAGCCTATAACTTTCAATCTAAACATAATTTTAACCAAATTCAATCTAGAATAATTTTGTTGAAAGATTGTGTAATGAACCTCATTATCAATTAAGTAGAATAAACCACTCACTCAAAGTTCATAAAATCAACGAATACACCATATTAGCCACTTTGCTCAATTCACA
Organism: Rehmannia glutinosa; assembly: GCA_016081115.2. NCBI lineage: Eukaryota > Viridiplantae > Streptophyta > Magnoliopsida > Lamiales > Orobanchaceae > Rehmannia > Rehmannia glutinosa. The sequence continues at coordinate 33,625 of JABTTQ020000270.1, forward strand.
CAAATCAACTTTGATTTAATAAAAAAAAAATGTTTTAATGTGTTCTCACATGACAGCAGATGGTAATAAAGTGTTTTTAAGCAATAATACATGATTATTGCAATTTCATTGATAAATTCACTTTCATTTTTTTTTTAATTATTATTATTACAAAAGATTTTCATTTTCGATTTTCAAAAAGTATCTCAAAATCAACCCTATATACTAAAAGAAAAAATAAATTGACACATGCCTTCACCGAGTAATTTGGACACGTGTCAACACCTTATTCTTCCAAATGTCACATTCACATTCATATTTAGCCATGTGGCAAACCATGATACTACCTTATTCTTCTAATTATAAATTGATTTATTATATCAATTTACTATTAATTTATCATCAACTTAATAATTAAATTTCCTATTTCCGTATATAACTATTAAAATCCAATCAAACATTTAATCAACAAATTAAATAATCCCAAAAATCAAGGATATAAAATTAGGAAGTTATTTTTGAGTTTGCAAATTAACTATGATTTAAATATTATTATGATACAAAATCAAGGATATAATTTCAATTATTATCTCTAATACTTATTATACTTTTAATTGCAATTTAAATCATTTACGGGGTTTAACAATTATATTAAATATCTTTTTTAAGCATGTCAATGATTCATTAATTTTGCCATAACTAATTTATTAGCTTTTGTGCAAAAGCAAACTACTGACCAAGTATTTGAAATTAGCACAAATAAATAATTTTATAGAGATTTTTCTCTTTCAAAAACATTCAAAGATTGAAATTGCACTTTTTCAACCATTTATTTTAAAACTAATACGGCTTGAAAATTCATTGTTGTGACAAGGATGTTACACTTTCAAATATAATAAATATTGTAGTTTACAAAGAAATTTTTAGAATTTATTAGCTTTTGTGCAAAAGCAAACTACTAATGAACAAGTATTTGAAATTGGCACAAATAAACAATTTTATAGAGATTTTTCTCTTTCGGAAAACATTCAAAGATTGAAATTGCACTCTTTAAACCATTTATTTTAAAACTAATACGGCTTGAAAATTCGTTGTTGTGAAGAGGATGTTACACTTTCAAATATAATAAATAATGTAATTTAAAAAGTTTTTAGAATTTGAAGTGAGCGATTGTATAATCTTCTAAATTTTGAATTTTTTTAGTATTTTTAATTAGTATTTTGGATCTCTTATAACTATCGAGTTGCGACAAATTTTATTTTTTAACAAATCAGTAGAATTTTGGTGTTGTTCTAGTTTGAACTATTACAAATTACAATATATTGAAAGAGTAGCCAGAGCAGAGTCAGCAGACAAATTCATGGGGCAAAATTTGAATTTTGTATTTACTCCAGAAGACAGTACAGTGGGCATTTCAGAAGCCGAAAAATAAACTATTTATACTGTAATAAATACAGAAATTATTATTATTTTTGACTATCGAATTCCCCTTTCTTAGGGCGGGAAGCTGAAAATTTCACCATTATGTTTCTCTATGGATGTTAGGGTTTTTGTAAATTCCTTTAAAGTTCAACAAATTCAAATTATTGTTCTTCTTTATCCTTCCGGACTTTTGAAATCACTGGAAAAGAAGTGAAAAAGGTAGTAAAAATTACTAAAAATGACTCTTCGGAAGGGTTCGAAAGTGTGGGTGGAAGACAAGGACTCAGCTTGGATTGAAGCCGAGGTTATTGGTTTTGTCGGTAAACAAGTGCAAGTCCTCACTTTATCCGGGAAAAAGGTGATTTTTTTTTCATAGTTCATCATAAACTATTGTAGTTGAATTTCTTCTGTAACGGCGCGTTTTTCAGTTTAATTTCGCAGCTGCACGTTGTGTGATTTTTTGAGGTTGTTTTCAACCGAGGGTTAATCTATTGTTGTTTGAAAATTGAATGTTGTGTAACGAGCTACTGAATTTTTGCTTTGGAGTAGGTGTTGATGGTGCCGGAGAAATTGCAGCCATGTGATGGGGAATCGGACCTTGGAGGAGTGGATGACATGACCAAATTGACTTATTTGAATGAGCCTGGTGTCCTTGATAATCTTCGGAGAAGATACGCTCTTAATGAAATATATGTGAGTACCTGAACTTTTAAAAGGATTGTTGGATTAATTGCACATATTGGGGGAATTGGCTTATTAGATGATGAGTAGTTTATTTGCAAGTTTTCTGCTTGTTTCGTATACAATTATGGTGGAAATTAAATGCCTATATTGAAAACTAATAAGTACAATTAAAGTTAAGCTAGGCATTCTACAACTAGTACAAGTTTCGTGTTATAGCAGGTGCAAGGATGACACTTATGTAATATGGGTGGTTCATTTTGAACGAAAAATTTAGTCGTCAGACCAACTTTTTGTTGGGAGTCTTGCTTGTGTGCTTTAACGAGAAGAAATCACACTAACTTTGTTGAAATTCGAGAAGAAGCTTGAGCTCTACTGAATATGGATGGCAACTCTTTAATGAATATTATATAATGACAAACCAATGTTCCAGAACTACCATTGTTTGACATTATTGATGGCCCATGTTACTATATTAGAGGATGGTGCACTGCACTCATTGCTGATCCGTGAGATTGTGCACGATCCTCGGCAGATGAGCTTGTACCTATTTTGGTAGTAAAATTCTTGTAATTTCATTTTTTTTAAATTTTCATTGATTCCCCCAATGGGACACTCAGTTGACTCATAGAATATTTGCTTGGAGCCCATGCTCTTCAATTGATCAAATTTACTGTAAGTTTTTCTGAATTTAACTATAATGTTATAGGTGAAAGGGTTTATGTCCTAATTTATTTCTAGCCTGAAGAACCAACACTTCACCAGAAGACTGATGTGTTTTTATTTGAGATTTTGATGGGCTGTTGGTTAATTAACTTCTCACATTTTACGTTTCGTATCTTCGAGATCAAAATATGCTATCTATTCTTATCTACTAGTTGGGGGTTTCTATGTTTCTGACCTATAGAAAAAGTGTACTAATGTGGGATGGAGGCTGGAGGGTCTAACATGACACATGGTACCCGCAATATTTTTTTCATTTTGTCGATATCTGGGATATTTTCTTCTAGACTGGCAAAATATTATGAGCACTTTTGGGATCAGTGTTTAATGAAATATTCAGAACACTATTAAGATATAACATTTACGTTTTAAGTGTAAAGCTTATGGATTATTGAATTCACAAGAGGAAAATGCAAGTGTTAAAAGGTTTTTCATTTAACATGAAAGCTGGGAAGAGCAACAAAAGCTGACAAAAAGCCTTGATTTCATGAAGTCGATCAATTACAAAGAAAATTACTTCTCACAGCGGATATCAATCCTGGCCTGTTTCTCCCTTTGGCTGAGATCCAAATTAACTATGAAGATTTATTATGTCTGTGCGCCGGCTCTTTTCTTCATGCATAAGCTAGTAGTTTGCTGCTAAGGAATCATATGGTCATGACAACTTTTGACCTTCTTTTCAATTGGTGCCTTAGTATTGTGTCATATCTGTAATCTATTGGTATTTGGTTTTCTGTGCATCTTAGGCTGATAACTGCTTGAAGCTGCATTTGTTGTATACAAAAGATTTGTCTGGAGTGATCATTACTTTGCTCGATTCTTATTTACTCTTAATATTAGTCCTGTATCCTTGTCATTCATTCATTCTACTTTCATTCTTGTCCTGCAAAGATTCCTTGAGCTTTGAAATTGGTCTAACTTTAAACAGTGGAAAAAGGGCTGGCCATGATATAAATTTCGGCTTATTGTTTTGTGAACATTTCAGTTCCAATACCTGCATGTTATATTAAATTTTATTAAAATCCTTCCATATTTAAGCTGGTTAAGTAACATCGTAGAAGGCATTTAAATCTGACATATTCTTTATATTTCTGAGTTTTTGCTTAATTGTTGTTTTACATTCCGGCTGATATATGCTTTATGCCCATCCTAGACATACACAGGAAGTATCTTGATTGCAGTTAACCCATTTACCAAGCTTCCTCATCTATATAATATGTACATGATGGAGCAGTATAAGGGGGCTCCATTTGGTGAACTGAGCCCCCATGTCTTTGCTGTGGCTGATGCATCTTACAGGTCTGTCTTGTTTGAATTATTATGTTGCAATTGAATTCAAATTCATTTCTCTGTAATCTGGTGAGTGTTGGTCTGATTTTATGGCACAGAGCAATGACGAGTGAGGGACGTAGTCAGTCTATTCTGGTTAGTGGAGAAAGTGGGGCTGGAAAAACCGAGACAACAAAGTTGATAATGCAGTATCTCACTTATGTTGGTGGTCGTGCTGCTGGTGATGACAGAACAGTTGAACAGCAAGTTCTGGAGGTAGGATTTTGACTCTGTTCGATCATGTTACTCTGTTTAATTATGTATGGTTAGCTGAATTTAAATTTGCATTAAAAAACTAACACGCATTGACATCAATTGAACCCACATTGAGGAGAACTATCTTGAATGAAGACTTGTATCTTGACTATGTCCGAATTGAAGACTTAAATTAATCAGTTAAGTTGTTCTTATTATTTTTTTGTGTAGAAACTATGTTCTAACATTTGGTTTCTTTTTTCAAAATTGTTTGTTATTTTTTCATATCGTTGAAACTTGTGAGCAGCCTGATGGAATTGCTAACTACCTGTTTTCTCCATTTTAGTCAAACCCACTTTTGGAGGCATTTGGCAATGCGAGAACTGTTAGGAATGATAATTCAAGGTATTGCATGAACCTCTTTACCTTTGTACTGCTTGTATCTGTGGATGATTCCTCTAATAAGTGAAGGCTGAAAATTTCTTTTTTAACTTTGCTGTTTTGGAATATGATATCTTCTAGATCACATTTAATGGTGTGTCTCTTTTGATATAATGTGGCCTTTGAGCTTTTGGTTCCTGTATCTCATTAATCCATGTAATTGTACCTCTAGCCATTGTTTAGGATTCAACTAATTTCATTTTTGTTGCAAAATGTCTGGTCAAATTGTATTATCCCATTTTAGTAACTTGTAAAATCAAAAATGGTTGAATTATTTTGGATCCTTGGTTGTATTAAGTGGCAGTCTTGTGTTTTTTTTTTTTTTTTTGGCCTGAAAAAGGATAAGAAAAGGTAAACACTTTTCTTGTGAAATTGAGCTACTAAAAAAATGGCTATTAAGCCATTGGGTTTCACAATAAAAGTGTTTACCTTTTCTTATCCTTTTTTCAGGCCAAAAACAAAAACACAAGACTGCCACTTAATATGACCAGGATCCAAAAATCTACTAAAAAAATGGCTATTAAGCCATTGGGTGTCACAAGAAAAGTGTTTACCTTTTCCCATTTTTTTTTCAGTCCAGAAAAAAGGACTGCCACTTAATATGACCAAGGACCCATTTACTGTGTCTAAACCCATTTAAGTATCTGAAACCCTTTTCCCAATACGAGCCGAACTGTGACTAAATCTGTTCCCACTAAACTCTTGTTATCTTGAAAAATGTTTGTTGGAATTGGATAATATCTAGTCTAATCTTGTGGAGGCTTCCAAACAGAGGCTTAAGTGTAGTGTGTTAAAAATGTTTATTTTGTCTGTGACTGAGATCTTAAGAAGATGCTTTGCACTGCTGTTGCTAAAGCCCAGAGTTCATGCACTTTATTTAATTTGCTCTTGTTGCTGTTTTCATATTTGTGCTTAATCCTATTCGTATGAAGTATGAGGCTATGATGCATTGAATCCATTCAATCTGCAATTCTGCATGGTGATACATAGAATACTACAGTAGATGATATGATGCTTGAATCATCAGCTTGACTTCATCTTTGTATTTACTTGGACTTTCTGAAAATTGGGTGGAAAAAACTTTTTTATGTTTGGTGTTGTTTGCGCATCTCTCTTTCATTCACAATTTATTCTCCCAAAACAAAACCAAACATACATGTTTCCAGTACAATTTCCTTCAAATACACATTCTTCAATACATTCTCACAAATCACATTCTCCCAAAACGCCCAAAACAAAACCAAACATCCCTGAGATTTATTGAAAAATGAGACTAGCAATACTTGGCCTTAGCTATATAACTACTTATTGTGCTTGCTCTGCAGTCGCTTTGGCAAGTTCGTTGAGATCCAGTTTGATTCAAATGGTAGAATTTCAGGAGCTGCAATCAGAACATACCTTCTGGAGCGATCTCGTGTCGTTCAAATAACAGACCCTGAGAGAAATTACCACATTTTTATCAGTTGTGTGCGTCTGCACGGTATGTTACATTGAAATGCATGTTGGTCTTAGTAAATGCAATATGGTTTTCGTTTGATTCTTCCATTAGTATATCTATCTAACAGTAAGTTTTATGCCTTGTGGACATTGATGATAAATGTGTGGAAAGAAGAGGATACATGTGGCAAGCTTTTATGAAAGTGTTTGGACAACATTTTGTTGTTTTTTTCTTTGATAAATTGATGGAAAAGTAAATTATGCATTCCTTGGGGTGGGTAGTCTTTTGAGTAATTGTGCGCTGTGTTCTGGATGTTTGAAGTGTGAGAATGCGTTGAGTGCCAATGATAGTCAAAATCTAATTTTGTCCTACTTTTTGCATTGACTTCTTGTCGTTGATGCTCCTTTGAGTGGTGTGCTAAAATTTTTCAAATTACTGATGGCTTTGTTTGTCTGCTACTCCCGTAGTGGCAGGCAACTTTGCTTTTAATTCAGGGTTGAATTACTAATCTCTATGATGGCCATTGAAAGTCTATGCCTCCTAGGTATAGATGAATGGCTAATTTCTTTGCAGTTTTAATGTTTGTCATTTGTTGTCTTTATAAGATTTTGTGCATCTCCAATAGGTTAGCGCACCACATTCTGGAGTATAGAAACCATATGTTTTGGCTATTGTTATTGTATTATTTTGTTGGATTCTAACTTCTAGGTCTTGTATTTAAGGATGCTATTCTCTTATTCAGGATGCAGAGACTTACAAGCTAGGTCATCCCAGGAACTTCCATTATTTGAATCAGAGTAAGACTTACGAACTAGACGGAGTAAGCAATGCTGAAGAGTACATTAAGACAAGAAGGGCAATGGATATTGTTGGGATTAGTGATGATGAACAGGTTTGGTGAACAAAGTTTGTGTTTTTTATCATACATCTTGACTCTCATCTCTTGGTTTTATCTTGTTTTTTCTTTTTATGGTTCACCAGGAAGCGATATTTCGAACTTTGGCTGGTATTTTACATCTTGGAAATGTAGAGTTCTCTCCAGGCAAAGAGCATGATTCATCAGTTATCAAGGATCCGAAGTCTGAATTTCATTTGCAGATGGCTGCTGATCTCTTTAGGTTTGTTATATTGTGATATCTTATCCAAATTTTCTTTATCAGTTCTAAATGGCTGAATGTTCTGTTTTTTCTGTTCTGTAACTTGAGTTTTGACTAGAGTTGTTCCGTAATGGTTTTCTTTTGCAAGTTGTTCGGAATCAGATTTCCTTTTTTTTTTCTTTGCCTTCTAACTTAGAGGTTTGTAATGATTAAATAGTCCTTAAATTCCATATTTGGTGGTTTCAATTCTTGCCTGTTTTTACTAGGCTATCATGCTCAATTGAGTGGTGGACCTGGTGGTAACTTGTCTAATATTAATGCAATTTATGTATGTTCTTGACTATTGTAACTTTGAGTTTTTTTCTCTTAACTCAGGTGTGATTTTAATCTTTTGGTTGCCACACTTACAACACGCTCAATTCAAACTCGTGAGGGGATAATTGTCAAAGCTTTGGACTGTAATGCTGCTGTAGCTGGTCGGGATGCTTTGGCTAAGACTGTTTATGCTCGGCTCTTTGACTGGTCTGCTGGATTTTTTCTATGCCTTGTTTTAAATGATCTAGATTACTTGATTGAACTAATAATTTGAAGGTAAATCTAGACGATCTCTTTGTTTCAGGCTTGTTGAGAAGATTAACAGATCTGTCGGACAAGATCGTGATTCTAAGATGCAAATTGGAGTCCTGGATATTTATGGATTTGAATGCTTTAAGTTGAATAGGTAAACTACCACTGAATCATTAACCCATTTACCTCATTTATCTTACTTTTTTACTATCAACTTCGACCAGGTATAAGTTTTCCAGGAATTAGATTAAAACATTAATAACCCAGCCAAGAACCAAAATCCTGTTGTAAAGAAGCTTGGAGTTTGAAATGCCTTAAAGCATTGGCCTGATTGATCTCCTATATCTAATGAATTTAGAAGCTTTCAATGAGACATAATTAGTAGCCAGTTAACATTTATGTCAAATCGAATGTTAGAAACTTACGGCAGTGGAGCTTTCAAGAGAATGTCCCCATGCATAAAAGAAAATAAATCTTTATGGTTCTGACTTTTCCCTGATATTTATCTGTCTGGCCTTTGTGCTACATATTTGGCAAGTATACATTTGAGCGCATTTCTTATCAGTAGCTACAAGTGCAATTTCATGTTTGTTTGGTCTTAGAAATTCCGATACAAGTTAGTTAGTTTTTTCTTTCCTTTTTTTTTTTGGTGTGGGGCATAATACTCAAAACCATGTATGCTCTGGCAACTTATTGGGTGGTTCTCCCTCCATTTGAACAGTTTTGAGCAATTCTGCATCAATTTTGCAAATGAGAAGCTCCAACAACATTTTAATGAGGTAATATGATATTTTCGTGGTGCTATTTCTAAGTAAAATATAGTTCTTACATGCGAGCTCCCTTAATTTATTTGCCAATTTGTTTTCCAGCATGTATTTAAAATGGAGCAGGAGGAATATCAAAGAGAACAAATCAATTGGAGTTATATTGAGTTTATTGACAACCAAGACGTTTTGGATTTAATAGAGAAGGTCTTCTCTTACACTCTTGTCTGATAAATTGTCTGATAAAAAGGGGTGCTACACTGTAGGTTGGATTTGAAATTTGTGGTTGGTTTTGTTTACTTTGGTACTAATCTTGTCAGGGATCAAACTGGATTTTCTTCTATCAGCAATAATATATCTTTAGTGTTGATATTGTGAAGTTTGCCTTGATAAAAATGATCTTGGAAATCCGTCTGATTTTATTTGAGATATGCGGAATGATGCTGCCCCCTCGGCAGGATGATTTTATTATCATAAAGAATCTGTGGTCTGTTTTAGAGGAAAGAATAGGGGTGCTCAGTGCTCACAGTTTGGGAACCAAAACAAAACTGAAAATTTGGTATGTTTAGACACCAAACAAAATTCTGTTTGATATTGAATTTTTACTTTTACAAAAATTCAGTATTAAATTCTGTTTTGTTTTTACCAAACCGATTTTTATATTTAACTTTTATCTACATGGTTTTATATTTATTACTTTCTGTGCTATTTCTTTTCTATTTACTTACGGGAACTAAAATGTAATAAATAAAAGATACAATTTTGATTTTTATTAATAACTTTGTAACTATGCTATTATTGTTTATTCTTAAAAGAAAAAAAGTTTAACAAAATTACCAAATTGAAACACCAAAAAAATAATAATAACTTTGGTTCGGTATTTGAAATTGCAATTGGCTACCAAATTCTCAGTTTGGTTTTGATTTAGTTATACCGAAAGGACAACCCTGAAAGAACATGTGACATTTTAGTTAGACTGCATCGAATGTGATGCAGTGAGCTGAATTTTTAGAAAGTTTAAAAACCGTAAATGTGGACTTACCTTATGCACATTTGTAGAAACACGTCTTCAATCAAATCAGTTTTTATACCTTGCAATTACCCATTAATTTCCTGAAGAGTTTTTAAACAGAAAACAGAAAAACATTCATGGAGATCTGTAATAGGCCTATATTTTCTTTTTCATTTTTTTCTCTTCTCTTTTGCTGCGAGCATGAATTTTTTCTTCTGAACTAATACCATGGTGATGTCCTTTTGCAGAAACCCATAGGAATAATTGCTCTTTTGGATGAGGCTTGGTATATTCGGAGTTCTCTCCTGTCATTTCATGTTTTAGTCTTGTTTACTTATTGGTTTGTATTTATCCTTAACACTTCCCCTCTTTTCCTGCAGCATGTTTCCAAAATCAACTCATGAAACATTTTCAAACAAGCTATTCCAGAATTTTCGCTCCCACCGACGATTAGAGAAAGCCAAATTTTCTGAAACAGATTTTATTATATCTCACTATGCTGGCAAGGTACATGCTATCCAATGAACTTTTGATTAACAGGTTGATATTGTGTCCGGGATAATAATTATTATCGACTATTTACTTTCTCGTTGGTTCTTCCTAGGTGAACTATCAGACGGAGTCATTTTTAGACAAAAATCGTGATTATGTTGTGGTTGAACATTGCAATTTATTAGCTTCTTCCAGATGCCCTTTTGTAGCTGGCCTCTTTCCGCCTTTACCTGAAGAATCCTCTCGATCATCATACAAGTTTTCATCCGTGGCCTCTCGGTTTAAGGTACCAACTGACAGGTTTCTCTGCTCTAGGAACTGTCCTGACCTTGTTGCTGCTTCTGTTCCATAGTTTTTTGGAACTAGAAACATCATTTTTTTAGTGGAGGTTGAAACAAGAAATTCCTCATACTTGCAAATTCTATATCGACAAGGGTTGTTTGATGTTGTTAATGGTTGTTATGAACCATCTATTTTTCTTTATCCTTTCTGTGGTTTTTGGTTGAGGGGTTTCTGTGCTGTTCAGCAGAAAACCTCAGGTGGTAGTTCTGGCGAATCTCTCTCCTGTTAATGTGGTTGGTGCTTCTCCTGTTGGGAGCCATACCCTTTCAGAGATTTGGCTGGCTTGAGGATTTTATTATCTAGTTATTTATTATCTATCATTTGAGCAAACTCAGGTCATACTGCATCACATTTATCTGTTTTTATGGCTACAGTTGGATGCATTGCTTGTAAAAATTAATCCTAAAATTGTTGGATTATATGTTTGTTGCATAACAAATAACAAAACTTGTTGTGGTTCCACTCCCCCCTCAAGTATGGATTCCTGATGTCTCGGAGAAACGGAAAACATCAGGAACTGTTTCTTACGTGCAAATAGCTTCCAGGGCTGTCTTCTGTGATATGCCTTGCACCATCTGTCAGTATGAAGATCGAATCAGATTATTATCGTTGATTTCAGTAAATGGCACGGTGGTTGATAGCTGAGTGTGTCTTTGGAGTTGTTTTCCATTTCAATGTATTGTATATCCATTATTGGCCATACATTGGTTTAGATACAATACGGCTTGTGTTTGTTTGACTGGTATCAATTTATGGAATTTTCACCTCTGGTAGAATTCAGTATCTCGCTCAAGTAATCCCCTTGATCCTGTTGCTTTACTGAAATTGCTTGTCAACTCTTGACAAGTGTCTTTAGTACATTATCTATTGGATTATCATAGACATCTCACTTGTTTGTCACTTTGCTTGCAGCAACAACTTCAAGCTCTTATGGAAACCCTCAGCTCCACAGAGCCTCACTACGTTCGATGTGTGAAGCCAAACTCATTAAATAAGCCTCACAGGTTTGAGAATCCGAGCATCCTACACCAGCTGCGTTGTGGGGTCAGTATTAGCAAACCTATTGCCATACAGAAGCAAACCTTTTTTTATAAAAAATGTCTCTTGATCTCAAGATGCTATTCTGATGTGGGTTGCCAATCTTAGACTCCAATTTAAGCTGTGAAAAACTTTATCAACTTGTTGCAGCATAAATTGACTCATACATGAGAATGGTTTTCAGGAATAAATGAATCTTGTTTAACCCAGTGCAGAAGTGCAAAGTGGCATCTGTGCTATCCATTGCGAGCAATTCACCTACAACCCATCTGCGAGTAGAAACCTCCTTAAGTGCATTCTGATTTCTGAATAACAAATTATGCTAATATCTTTCTGTTTTTTGTGTTTGCCTTGGGACCTCATTTCATCCACTTAGATATATATCCTTCCATCACCAAGCGTCTGCTCTAAACCAAAAAGGCATTCTTGCTGAAACGTGACATCTAATCAACATTTTACTGCTCCATGATAACCAGCACTGTTCACAGGTCAAGGGAGCATGATATTCTTGACATTGCTACTGTAGTGGATGATTTCATGATTAAAGGACATACGTGAATGACACTACCACTGGAGCATAAAAATGTCATGAGATATTGAACTTGAATGGATGTGACAAGTTTTGTTATTCTCAAGAGTCATATGATATGCTCCTTAAGATAAAATATTTAATATTTCCTTATGATTCTATTTCCTGCTTCTATAGATGTAACAAGAGTACTGGAGCTTTTAGCTCTATTGATAAATAAGAAAAACTGTGCCTCGTGTGTGCTAAAAATTTCTGCCGGTGTAACTCCTGTAAACGGAACACGGAAGATAGTGTAATGAACTACAATTGTCTTGATGGGATGTTATTTTCATTAAGTTTTTTCAATGTAAGTTGTAATAATTTGTATAATTTATTCTTCTGTCTTTCTGCAGGGTGTTTTAGAAGCTGTTCGTATAAGTTTGGCAGGCTACCCCACACGGAAGACTTACCATGAGTTTGTTGATCGATTTGGAATAATCGCTTTAGATATTGTAGATACAAGGTAGGGTTGAAGAGTTCTACTTTATTAATTTTTGCTAAGCAATATGCTTTCCTAACTAACTTTCAAGTAAAGTTTGTGTTTTTCGAAACATTGAATATTCGCTAGTTATCTTTGTTATCTTTCTGTCCTCTCATTCTCTTTCTCCTTCCAGTGCTTAGGCGTGAATGCCTGTCGTGATCTTGGTTTTATATTGTAGGCTACTAATAGTTTGGGAGGCCAATTTCATTTTAATGGATTATATGTCATGTTATGAATGAGATTTACTGTATAGGTTGTGCTGATAACTGCAAACTTTGATGATATGTTGATTGACACTTAATTATGTAGCAGTAATGTGTACTACATTGTAAATTTAGATGCTGCAGTATCTCAATTTTTTGTCTTGTTTGTGCTTGTGGCATATAATCTGCATTTTCGTTTTTCAAGTTGAATGTACTTGTTTAGGTTCATTTCCCTATTTCAATGTGTTTTCAGTTATGATGATAAAACCATGACTGAGAAAATACTGCAGAGATTAAAGCTTGGGAACTTTCAGGTTTGTTATGCCAAGAATCAGTTGTAAAGTTTTTAGATTGATTTCTGTTGTGCATTGTGCATTTGTAGTTTTTGGATGTTTTTCCACGTTTCTTTAATGTGTTTTTAGAGGGTTCAGTTTGTCTTTTGCAGTTAGGAAAGACCAAAGTTTTCCTTAGGGCAGGTCAGATTGCTATATTAGACTCACGTCGAGCTGAGGTTTTGGATTCTGCAGCCAAGCGAATTCAGGGTCGTCTCTGCGGACATTTGTTGCCCGCAAGGACTTTGTTACAAGACGTGTTGCTGCAGTTTCTCTACAAGCATGTTGTAGAGGTATTATCCGCATTCTTGAATTAACAGCTTCCAAATTTTTTTTTGTTTTTGTTTTTGTCTTTGTCATACGTATTGCATAAAATACTATTTGTGTATAGATTCTCTATGCTCGAATCTTAGCTTTGCTGAAACTAGGCTGTTGATTGTCATTGTTGAGTAGTAAACTTATCTAAGGACAAGGCTGATGAAATAACATTGATATTGCTTGTGATTATCAATATGTTGGGTTATGATGCTAAGAATGTAATCTCTTCATAATAGATGAAACTTACTTGCCTCAAAAGTGCGAGGCATAACTTTTTTCAATTCTTATATTGGGATACTTAGTGCAATGGGAGGAACTTCTGTTTCTGTACATCTGTAATTTGCAATTCAAGGAAGTATGTTCTTTAAAAAGTTTCCCCTTATTATTGCTAAATGCTGCCGCGGGAGATGAGTACATGTGGGTAAATCATTATGTTTTACCATGTGTTGATCTTTTAGACACTTCGATTTGACCTGACATCAAGTAGATTTAAATGATATTTATGTAATTTTCATTTGTGGCAGGCTATCTTGCTCGAAATAAGTTTGCTGCTATGCGTGACACAGCTGCTGCCATTGTAATTCAGAAATATTTACGTTGCTGGTTTTTCAGAAGTGCATATAGGCAACTTCGTTTGGCTTCTGTTCTCATACAGTCTAGTATCCGTGGTGTCTCAGCCCGCCGGATGTTTTCATATAGAAAGGAAGACAGAGCTGCCACTCTTATCCAGGTGAATATTTTATTCTTGTTATTCGCCCTCAGGGTTTTATGTTGTATATGATATACGTGGTAAACATTCCTCTATAATTTTGTGGTGCACAATCTTTGGAATTCTGTTTACTGAGACCTACTATGTTTCAGACCTTACTAATATTTTTGTGACTGGGGGATTTTTGTTCTTTAAGCTTTGGGAGAATTTAACTAAGATTGGTTGGTTGACTATATGACTCTTTAATGTCTTGTGCAAAATAGATGTATATGGCCTAGTTTTTATCAGGCATGGAAATTTTCGGTTCACTATAATAAGAGTAGTATATAGAATAAAGCAAAATGCTGTTTAACAGTTTAGTGGAGACTGGATATGAATGTGACAGTAATTTCAAATGACAGTATGCTTGAATATGCACGACATAACATTTTCTATTTGATACCGTGGAAGGAATCTGTTTCCTTATTTTGCTTTTGTTTGGGTATTCTGTAACAATTATATTTTCTATCAGGCTCGTTGGAGGATGTTCAAGGTCCGGTCAATCTATCGTAATCGTCAAAATAATATTATTGCGATACAATGTCTGTGGAGACAAAAGTTGGCAAAAAGAGAACTTAGGAGGCTTAAGAAGGTAATACTAAGTTGTAGGTGTCATTGTCCGTCACTGTAATTTGAATTTATATAGTCTGTTTGATTATTCTTTGAAGTATTTCATGTTCTATTGTCTGCATTTTCCTCTTTTGAAACTCAAAAGAAGCAAAATAGTGTCTACATGGGGCAGCAAACCTGCTTTACAGTCCAATTAGGTATACCTTTTGCTGACACTTTATGTATAAGTATGTCTTGCAAGTGGAATATCAGCATGTGCAACAGTTTTTATTTTTCATTGCCCTATGTATGGCAGCAACTGGTGTCGCCCCGGGTCAAAATTTGGTGCTTGCTCTGCTGTGATGTTAAAAGATTTGAGTAAACACTATAGTTTTTGGCATAGCGGTTCTCTGCTGTGTGTTTCTGTTGAGAATCATTTGGGATTTTTATAAGTAGGTTGCTGGATAAGGGTGCCGAGTTCATGTTTGAGATATCTGATTTTTTCAATCCAGTCTTTAGAATGCATGTCGGCCACCAACTGCAAATGTTTTGGAAATCTATATCCATTTGTTCACAAATATACTGTCTGTATTTTTCTCGGATTAGACCGTTTTCAATCTTTATGCAGGAGGCTAATGAGGCTGGTGCGTTGCGTTTAGCAAAAAGCAAGCTTGAAAAGCAGCTGGAGGATCTTACTTGGCGATTGCATCTGGAGAAAAAAATACGGGTACTATTTTGTGCTACTTTTATTGGATCAATGAATTCTGGAATTTATGATATTTTGCACTAGGCAGCTATAATCCCATTTTGAGCCGTTTGGGAATTGAATGAAATATATTTCCTTTGGTTTCTGATACGGAAAAATTCTGCATTAGATTCCTGACCGTAGATGCCCGACATTTTCCTTAGCAATCATCCGCCTCTTATTTGTTTCTTTTCTATATGTGTGTAGTAAGGCCATTGACACGGACGCCTCCAGCTTTACGATATTAATTTCTTAGAAATATTCTATCGACTTAATGTTGATTCTTTACACTGCATTCTTCCTATCTGCTTAAATTAATACCCACTATATGTGACATCTGGGTCGGGCATGTGTTCTTACATTACAATTATGTGTTTTTTGGAGTTAAGTGTACATGTGAAACTTTTGTATTTGATTGCGCATATTCTTACTATGGGATGTGTTTTTTAAGTCTTGATTTTTGAGTTGGGTATTGGAATGGGGACAGTACTCTTTCCTCATGCATCTGCTTTCTATTTTTACCTTTGGAGTCACTTCCGTTGTTTTTACCCATGAAAGTGTTCTCCATGTACAAACTACAACGTAGGCCTTATTCTTTTTGATTTTGATCTCTTGTTTGGTGTGCTTTTCCCCTTAGCTTTGGTTAAATGGCTGATTTGAGATGCAGGTGTCTAATGATGAGGGTAAATTAGTTGAAATTTCAAAACTTCAGAAGACTGTGGAGTCTCTGGCATTGGAACTAGAGGCAGCCAAACTTGCAACCTCAATGAGTTCAATAAGAACAGGGTGCTAGAAAGACAGCTTGAATTATCAGCTAAGGAAAAATCTGCTTTGGAAAGAGAAGTTGTTTCTTTGACCGAACTGAGGAAAGAAAATGCACTTTTAAAGGTAATTTTGTGCGAGCTATTGTTC